>CM064581.1:36158096-36297956 GCA_032716605.1 Paralithodes platypus
AATGCACCTAGGGCTTATATGTGCAGTCCCCGTGAGGGTGTCTCGCTAAGCCCTTATAACACAAAAGATCGTTAGATATCAAATCTGTGAGAAGCGGTAGTGTAACTTTTAATAGTAAAACGTTGTGTCCTTCAACTTTTAACTAGAAAAAGTGTAACCTAGAGAAGGTGACTATATTAATCACTGGGGTGCCAGTAATAATAAAGTTCCTTGTATAGGGCTCAATTGCCGTACCAATATAAAATGTAAAATATAAAATAAAATACAATATAAAAATAGAAGTGGAGGGGTGCTTACACACTTCAAACTTTAACATTGGCGATACAGCCTATTAGAGGTTTCTATGTTAACTGATTGGGATGCCACAAATAACAAAGATCCTATAATAGGGTTTCTTACTCACAGACAGTATAAGGACTTCGGGGTGCCATGCATCCAGACATATAGGGCATATGCATATATGCATATAGGGGTAAAAATAATGTTTCTCAAAGTGGGGTGCCAACAATTGAGAAGCCTTAGAATTACTTTAATTCCTTCAGATTTTCCTTGGCCTAGTATGCACGATTACTGAGGTGTAGGCCTACCCCTCCCCTGTGGAAGGTTAGTAAGGGCGTGCATATGCACTTTCTATTAGGACAAGAAGGCCTTCTTGTCCTTGGGGAGAGGGACTTCATTTACTTTATGATATAACCCTACTATACTTGACGAGTTGATCACGGTGGTATGATATGTAGTCGTTATCTAAGTCAAGGTTTTATTTGGCTTTATAGGTTATATTAATAATAATAATAATAATATATATTCAGTAGCATTTTACAGTGTTGGTACCACATAATATGTTACAAATATGACATGTACCAGCCTTGCATAATTCCAACTAAGGATAGCCCAATAAGGCCGTTAGGCGTATTTCCATTGGGGTCCTTGTGGGATTAGGTTAGCTTGGGAAAAAGGGGAGGATAAAAAAAAAAAAAAAAAAAATAGATACTTATAGAAAGTATTTCTAGGGGGTTATTTTAAGATACATAAGAACATAAGAAAATGGGAGTTGCAGAAAGCCGATTGGCCTAAGCAAGGCAGATCCCTGTCCCACACAACCCCAATTACAAAGCTCAATTATAGGCTCAACACTCTAATACCCTGCGGATCATCTTACCAAAACGGTTAGAGATTAACGCAGGATTACGGGGGTCTGCAGAGCGCTGATTGGCCCAACCCGGCTGATCCCCCTTCACACCCAACCCTTCTCGTCCATATGCTTATCCAATTTTATCTTAAAGCTCCCTACCGTTTTTAATCCCACTATAGCACTTAGTAGTCCATTTCACCCATCTACAACTCTGTTACCAAACCAATATTTGCCTATATCTTTTCTGAAACGAAATTTATCTAATTTGAAACCATTGGTACGAGTTCTTTCGCTATCACTGAGCTTTAGTACATTTGTCATGTCCCCTTTGTTAATCCCACTAACCCACTTGAACACCTCTATCATATCCCCTCTAACTCTGCGTCTCTCTAACGAATGAAAGCCTAATTTCTTCAACCTTTCTTTATACGGAAGATTTCTAATATTATGGATCATTTTTGTCATTCTACGTTGTACTCTCTCCAAGGAATCTATGTCCATTCTGTAATAAGGACACCAAAATTGAACAGCATAATCCATATGGGGTCTCACTAATGACAAGTAAAGTTTTAAGATAACATCAGCAGTTCTGTTACTCAAACTCCTAGAGATGAACCCGAGAATTCTGTTTGCCTTGTTTCGAACGCTTATACACTGTTTTCTAGGCTTCAAATCATTGCTAACAAACACACCTAGATCTTTCTCACAATTCGAGTTTTCTAATTCCATATTAGCTAGTTTATATTTAACATTTGTATGCATCTTCCCTATCTTTAATACCTTGCATTTGTCAATGTTAAACTTCATCTGCCAATTTACTGACCATTCGTGTAAGGTATCTAGATCCCTTTGGAGGCACTCTATATCTCTATCTGAATCAATTGTTCTCCCCATTTTGGTATCGTCTGCAAATTTACTTATCCTACTAGTTATACCTAAATCAAGGTCATTTATGTATATAACAAACAACAGAGGACCTAATACAGATCCCTGGGGGACACCACTTTTGACTGATCCCCATTCTGACTTCGTACCATTTATGCTGACTCTCTGCTTCCTACCAATTAGCCATGACCTAATCCATCCCAACAACGCCCCACCTATTCCATGCGCCTCAACCTTTCTCATCAATCTCTCATGGGGGTCTCTGTCGAAAGCTTTACTGAAATCTAAATATATTATATCATATGACTTGTCATTATCTACTGCTTCATATACCTCTGAGAAAAAACTAAGCAAATTAGTAAGGCAAGAACGTCCCTGAGTGAATCCATGCTGAGAAGAATTTATTAAATTAAATGTATTTAAGTGGTTTCTAATTTTACTAGCAATAATTGACTCTAGTAGCTTTCCTATGATTGATGTAAGACTAATGGGACGGTAATTGGATGCTATTGATTTGTCACCTTTTTTGAAGATCGGAAGGAACTACGGTTGCAAGCTTCCAAGCTTCTGGAACTATACCTGTCTCTAATGACTTGTTAAATAGAAATGTTAATGGGTAACTTAACTCATCCCTACATTCTTTTAATACTCTAGCATATACCTCATCAGGACCAGGCGATTTATGAGGTTTCAGTCTGTCAATTTCCTTAAGCACATTATTTCTACTTATAGTAACCGTACTTAACCTATTTTCTATACTATCGCTATATACCTTACGGACTTCTGGAAACTGTGCCAAATTTTCATTAGTGAAAACGGAAAGAAATTGACTATTTAATGTACTGCACATTTCTAAATCATTTTCTGTCATTTTTCCTATCGAAGTTTTAAGGGGACCAATTACATCTCTAACCTTGGATTTATATAGTTGGTAAAAAGCTTTAGGATTATTTTTTGAGTCATTGGCAACCTTAATTTCATAATTTCTTTTTTCTTTCCTAATATCCTTTTTTACCTGTCTTGATAGATTCTGACAGTAAGCAAGTAGGTGAATTTCGCCTTTCCTAATTTTTCTATATATTCCTCTCTTTTGTCCTAGAAAATCTAATAGTCTATTATTCATCCATTTGGGTTGGTTCTGTGTTGATCTAAATTTTCTTTTGGGGATGTATTTATTTTGTGCATTGAATACTGACTCGATAAAATTATCGTATGTATCTACCAAGGTTGACGTCTCTTCCTGACTTAAGATGACAGGTGCCTGAGAAGGGGTACACTCATTTGGACACCTGGATCGACTTAATTTTTTGACCATAGGGTCCGCTAATAGAGCTCTTCTAACCCCACCATAATTGGCTTTTCTGAAGTCAGGTATTAATGTTGTATTCTCTCTGGTATTACCTTTCCATTGTATATTAAAATACACAGAATTGTGGTCACTATTTCCTAGGTGGTTCCCTATCTCTACATTATTTACCATATGTTCATTGTTACTGAAAACTAAATCGAGAATATTATTACCTCTAGTCGGCGTATCTATGAATTGAAATAAAAAACTATCTTGTACTACCTCTATAAACTCCTCATAATCAGAGTCTCCTATTTGATGCTGCCAATCTATATTCGGAAAATTAAAATCCCCCATAATGCACACATTGCTAAACCTTGATGCCATTTGAATTTCCTCCCATAATGACGTTCCGTCATTTCTACTCATATTTGGCGGTCTATACATAACTCCAATAACTATGGTCTCACGACCTTCGTTAAACTCTACCCAAACACTTTCATTATCGTTATTTAGTCTAATACCTGATTTAATACAGCTTTTTAATGTACTCCTGACAAACACTGCTATACCGCCACCCCTCTTACTTGTTCTGTCATATTTAAACAAACTATATCCTGGTATATCAAATTCTGCTAAAAAATGCCTGGTTTCTGTATTAATCCACGTTTCAGTTAGCGCTATTATGTCTATATTTTCTTTGCTAACAAGGGCTCTAAGTTCGTTCATTTTGTTACATAGACTCATACAGTTTGTGTAATATACTCTCAATTTACTTCTTTTCTTTATACCTAATTTACCTTTATTTCTAACGACATTTCTATCTTCCGTTGCACCATCACTACTATCATTTGCAATATAGTAATCATTTTTAGCATGAGACTGAGTATCCTTATCGCTTTCGCCTGACGCTAAAATTGTTCCATTTAACCTCTCATTTATACTCTCAATATTTCTGTTCAAAATCCCACAACCACCCTATCTAAAGAACTAGCTAATGGTGATGGGCTGGTCTATCAGAGTGAGAACTGAGCGATCTCTGCCATACCTTTGGATGGATACCTTTTGATGTGTTCGCCGCTCCTCTAGCGGCACCAAGGAGCGCGACGCCCCTCGTTATGGGTGGTGATTTGGTGCAGTAGACTGTTTGAAGCGACAGCTCGCTCCCTTGCGAGGATGGGCTCATCTGGCACTTTTTGCAGTTCGACATCTAGGGCTCTCTTGAAGTTGTCTAACGAGATGTCCCTCATGTCTCTTACTCGCCGTGGGAGTTTGTTGAAGAGACGTGGGCCTCTCTGTGATAACCAGCCCTCTCGCAGAGAGCCCATAGCACCCCTGTTATTCATCCGGGGGATTTCGCATTCCCAGCCTCTCCTATCACTGAATTTCATGACTATCGGAGTATGTAGGTTTGGTACTAAACCCTCTGCGATTTTCCACGTGTATATTATTAGGTAACGTTCTCTTCTACGTTCCAGTGAGTACAGATTCAGTGCTCTTAAACGCTCCCAATAGTGTAGATGTTTTATCGAACTTATATGCGAAGTGAAATTTCTTTGTACACTCTCTACGTCATTTATTTCACCTGCTTTGTATGGGGATGTTAATACGCTACAGTATTCAAGCCACGGTAGCACTAGAGATTTGAAGAGCGTTATCATAGGCAATTCACCGCGTGTTTTAAAAGTACGCAGAATCCAACCCGTTAGACGTTTCGCAGCCGCCACTTTGACCTGGTTATGTACTTTGAAACCCATATTTTCAGACATTAATACATCAAGGTCTTTCACACTGTCTTTCCGTTCTATTATGTGGTTAGATTCTGTTAAGTAATTTGTAATTTCTTTAACACCATTATTATCTCCGTACCGTATTAATTGGAATTTTTCCTCATTGAATTGCATGTTGTTTTCCCTGGTCCACTGGAACACTACATTCATGTCTTCCTGCAGTCGGCCCGTGTCCTCTTGTGTGTTTACTATCTTGCTTAATTTTGTGTCATCAGCAAAAGACGACACCGTACTGTGTCTGGTGTTGGTATCTATGTCGCAAATTAGTATGAGGAACAGAAGGGGCGCTAGCACTATTCCTTGGGGCACTGAGCTTTTGACATCCGAAGGCTCAGAAGTGACTTGGTTTACTGCTACCGATTGTTTTCGGTTTACGAAAACAACCCATAGCTTACTCTGACTGTTCCTTTTACTTATATATTTTCTAGATCTCAAGTGACGGCGTCTCTTCCGTGGATTGACCTCCCAATCTACCAAGATTGAAAGCCAAAGTGTCACATTTTTCCTTTGCCCCTCAACTTTCTCTTCATAATTGCTGAGGGGCACAGGGCCCTGGGTAGGGCTTTGGTTTCCCGGGCGTTTCCGCACCCTCCTCAGCTCCCCGCCATGGAGTGGCTTCGGTTACCCAGGCTTTATTGTGGTCGGCAGGGAGGGTTCTGTGGGGGCGCTCGGTTATGGCCTTGGCCTTGCTCGGGGACTTGGGGCTGTTCGGCCAGGCAGCTTGGGGAACAACAACAATAACAACAACTAGCTAATGTGGAAACCCCTAACCGTGAAAGATGAACCCCATCCCTTGCGTACATCCCATCTCTCCCATAGAAACTATCCCAGTTATCAATGAATGGTATTGCTTTTTCTTTGCAATATTTCTCCAACCGGCAATTGACACCAATCGCCCTGGATGTCCATTCCTTGGGAACTCCTCTTCTGGGTAGGATACAATGTACTACAGGGATCCCTCCCTTCATCCTAACCTTATCTAACACATCCCAATACTGCTGCAGCAGTTCCTCACTTCCAAGATCCACATACAGTGTATATGGATCTTGCTCACTTCTACCCTTACCAACATCGTTACTCCCGGCACTGAGACAGATAAGGGGGTTATCTCCACTATCTTCCAAGATGTGGTCCATCTTCTCTAAAACCCTCCTAACTCCATGGCCAGGCAGACACAACCTTCCTAAGTTTAGTGCGGGTAGCCCTAACTAAATGTCTTACCATGGAGTCGCCCACAATCGACACAGACTTACCTTTCCCTCGGGAGGATCCAGCAGCTGCAGTTGGAGAACCCCTGGTGGTGGTGGTGGTGGTGGTGGGAGGTAGCACAGCGTCAGCGGTTGGAGCTGAGTCGGCGGCAGGCATTTCGGCTAACCCTCCCTTATCCTGACTATCTTTTCCCTCACATTCGTCTCGCAAACGAGAGAATGTATTTGTCACACTCATACCTATTCTACTATCCTGCTTCTTGAGTGTGACTTTCCCACCCGTACCTTAGATCTTACCTTAGATCCTATAGTAAATATTAGTAATCAGTAATCAGTAAAAAGTAATAATTTCAGTTTGTTTTAATGGGGGAGTCAGGGGGTTATGGATATAATTGGACTTTTGTTCAAGGTTTTGAGGATGTTTTGGCTTGACCTTGGAGCGTGAGAATTCAGGGTATGATGAAGTGAGGTTTCTCTGTGTTGTTGGATATTATTTTTGCAAACAAGATTACAAGAGCCTGTCACTGGTCATATTGAGAACAGGGGTAGGTGAGTATGTTAGGTTCTCCTTGTAGAGTTAATACTGATAATTTCTTAGTTGCAATATATACGAGATAGACGTTTTTACATGAGTTAGATGCCGCCCGGGCGTGAAGGGTATGTTGGTAGCCCTGGGGGTCAATGGGGGAACACGTGTACACGTAGCCTCTCTCACATACGTTTTATAGGTTTGCAGACAAGGGTCTGTTGTCTTTAATATTGATTATAGGGATAGATGAGCATGTTAGGTTCTCTTTGTAGAGTTAATACGGATAATTTCTAAGCGTCTATATATATAAAATAGAAGTTTTATATGAGTTAGAGGACTCCCAGGCGTTGAGGTTATGTTGGCAACCCTGGGCGTCAAGTGGGGCACGCGGACACGTAGCCTCTCTGTCAGACGTTTTATAGGTTTGCAGACAAGGGTCTGTTGGAGAACAGAGATAGGTGATCATGCTAGATTTACTTATTAGGGATAACACTGATAGTTTCTGAACTTATATATATATATATACAAGAGGGATATCTACATAATTATATGGGCCCTGGGCGGTGAGCTTGTGTTGGTAGCCCTGGGGGTAATTTTGTTATCTGAGAGGCTAAAAATGTTGGTTGGTTGACGCCTATCAAAGTAGGAAGGATTTTTTTTTTTTTTTTTTTTTTTATATAAAATAGTAATAGTTGGATATTTGAGAAGACGTGTACATATTTGTTTATTATAATTAGATAGAAGAGTTTATCTGTGTGGCATGACATGGTTTTTGCATAAGTAAACCTGCATATATTAATATTATAATGGTAGGTATCTTAACCTTCTTAATATTTAATTTAGCGGCTCGCTTGGTGTAGTGACTAGTGTCTCGGACTTCCACCCAGAAGGCCCGGGATCGCGCCCACGCTCGGCGCATTAAAGATTTTTCACAAGCACTGAGTCGTTACCATCCCTCATGAGCAAGGGGATGGGATAGTAGTACAGGACCCCAATGGAAATACGCCTAATCGGCCTTATTGGGCTATCCTTAGCTAGCTTGGCATGCGCTAGCTTTAAGAACTATTATTATTATTTGTGGTAAACTATCAATGGAAGTTAAATATTACTAAGCTATAATGAATCAAATAAAATCAATCTAAATGAATACTCTATATCTAAATTGAATTCAATCTGAAACAAGCTAATTAATATCCAAAGGTCTCACATAATAAATGTATATAATTATAGGGTAAGGTTATAAGGGTTAATATTAGCCAGGAATTAACTCACCAATAGTTCCACGTGGCAATGAGGCAAGGGAGAACGTTTTACCCAATATGGTGGTGGACAATGGGGAACGAGACTTCGGTCCCGAGACACGAGTCAAGTTAAAGAAAGAATAAATGATTACATGGGAATGGACATGAATATTATGCTTATCTATCAGTCAGTCATGATGTCGATGAGAGCGTCGTGATGGTGTAGCTGTGTGTATTGCTGTATGTGTATTGTGATTAGAGGCACAAAAGCACGATCAACTGAGGGCGGAAAATTAGATGTTAACTGGTTGGTGTTCGTGAAGGCTCTGGTGTACCTCAAAAGCACACCTTGCTGCCTTGGCAAACCGCCAGGAGCCCAAATTATCGTACCGCATTTAGGTTGCTCTATACGATAAATTATATTAATATATACGATAAATTCATATATACTACATAAGACCATGGCAATATTGCTTAATAGCATATTAGGCCTTTTATAACTTAACTTATTTACAATCTTATAATATACGATCTACTCGTCCTACATCGTGCTGTAGGAGAGATCGTGACGTCACAGAGACATACAAGATCACAAAAGAGTCATAGTCTATCGTATTTATACGATACACTCCCCCCACAAAAAAGACCTGAACCCCACCTTAAACCTAAAGTTGCCCAGAGGCTATCTTCTGACGCCACAAGTCGACAGCGCCAGCAGCAGCGCGTCTGGGACGCGTCCCGGTCCGAGAATGATCACCATCAGTATGAGGTGAGTCGTTCCTTCGAGAATCCTCGGACCCAGCAATAACAGGTGGAGCCTCAGATTGCAATGCGGAATCTAGCTCCAAAGCGTACAAACGTGCGATAGGACGAACAGTAGTTCCAGTGGCTGTCTTTAATAGCGCCACCCGCTCTACAGAGTCTGCCCCCTTGTATACCTCCAATACGCGGCCTAATTTCCAGTATAAACGAGGACTATCTTCTTTAATTAAAACAACGTCACCAACTGTAGGGGCCGTTGGTCTACCAGAGGGAGTAACACTCCTTTCCCTCAATGCTAGCAGATATTCACTAATCCACCGTTTCCTAAAATCCTCGATTATCCTGGATATATACTGGTATCTCTTAGACACCGCTACCGCAGAGTACAACGAGGGATCCTCTAACTCTACTATGGACTGAAAATCAGATGGAAACGCAGTCAATGGTTTTCCATATAGCAAGTGAGCTGGCGTTAATGGTAGTGGTTCTTGCAGGTCGGTGTACACATATGTAAGCGGGCGATCATTCACGACTGCCTCTATCTCTGTGAGGACTGTCGTCAACTCACTCTTCTTTAATAGAGCACGTCCTACAACTGCTCTTAGTCCTGACTTTACTATGCCGACACACCGTTCCCACATTCCACCAAACCAAGGTGCCTTAACTGGAATGAACCTCCATTCGCACTTCTTCTCTCCCAAAAAAGTGATGATAGTAGGATCACTACTCATATCCTTTAGATATTTTGATGCTTGGACATAAGTGGGAGCATTGTCGCTAAGAATGAGTTGAGGGAATGAACGACGGGCACAAAACCGTCTGAACGCCAGCATAAATTCTTCGCTAGACATATTATCACATAGTTCTAGGTGTACCGCTCGAGACGTCGCACAGGTAAACAATAATATATAAACCTTCTCATGCTCCCTCGTCTTCAATGCCCCTGTGTAATCTAGTCCTACCGCTTGGAAAGGTTCTACGTGCTTTACACGGCATTCAGGTAGAGGTGGAGCTGGTCCAGTTGCATATGGTTTACCCTTTAGTCTCTGGCATATTACACACTTTCTCACTACGCGTCGAGCTACTTGTCGAACTCTGGGTATCCACCATATGAGACGTAAATTTGATATAATATGACATACCCCGTAGTGTTTTACTTCCCTATGTGCACGTATGATCAATAGATCAGTAACGTGATGTCTTGTTGGCATAAGTATAGGTCGGTTTGTGCCGTCTGGTACACCCGACCACTTCAGGCGACCCTCACACCTGATGAGGCCATTGTCTAGGTGCAACCTTAGTTGACGCACTATATTAGGCATTAATGTCTTATTCGAGCCTTTCAAGGATTCTAATTCATTGGAAAAGGTTTCTACTTGAACCCATTTGATCAAAGTTACTTCAGCTGCTTTAAATTCACGAGCATCAATGTTGTGACCCCTGTTGCAGAGTTGGCCCGTTACTTTAAGCTTAAGATTGGATACATATCGCAACACCCAAGCTACAACTCTGACTAGTTTATTATAGTCACCGAATCTTGCCCACTTTATGATAGGACCCGGTGGCTCATTTGGTTGGGCTGTAACTGCCACTGTTTCCAGTGGCAGAAGTCCCTCACCAACAGCATGCCATATCGTCCATTCACTTTCATGGAGCAGCCACTTTGGACCATGCCACCACAATTCGGACTTCATTAACTGGCTAGCCGTTATACCCCTAGTTATGAGATCACTAGGGTTTTCCTTTGTATTTACATAATGATAAGCAACGTCTGGCAAAAGGGCTCTAATCTCATCTACCCTATTCCGCACATAAACTGGCAGAGACTTCTTGCTATGTATCCAGTTGAGTGCGACCTGACTATCGCACCATACGTGAACGATTTCAATATTTAATTCGCTCTCGTATGCTGCGCGTACATGTTGCACCAGACGTGCTAATAGCAGCATGGCAGTCAATTCCATTTTAGGGATAGTTACCTTCTTAACCGGGGCTACTTTGGCCCGGGCTGTAACTAAATGTGCCCCAAATGAAGTAACAACATATATGGCTACCCCGTATGCCGTGGCGCTAGCATCGCAAAACGTGTGTAACGTAACGTCACCGAACGCCGCCACTTTACGAGGTATAGGTTTAGTACATAGGATGGCATATTCATTCAACAACAATGTCCCTTGGTCATTCAGGTCCTCGGGCAAACTGTCATCCCATCCTATTTTACGTCTCCAAACTTCCTGCATTAGAATCCTAGCTCTTATGGTAACAGGTAATGCTAGACCCAAAGGATCAAAAAATTGCGCAACTTTGCTCAACAGACTTCTTTTTGTGTGCGCTCCTGTCTGCTGAGCAAAAGACCTTGTTTGAAAAGTTAGTATGTCATGTTTAGGTTGCCAGATCATCCCCAAATTTCTGGACTTTTCCTGGTTAAGAGATGCCGTACCATCCACCTGTATTAAACTCTGAAGATCTTCACTATTAGTAACCCACTCGCGGAGAAATAGATGTGCATCCGCAAACAATCTGCGTGCTTGCCAGTATGCATACAACAAATCATCTTGACTATCGCTAGTACCCTGCAAATTGTCAATGTATAATCCGCGAGATAGTTTACTTGTGTCCTCATGAGTGTCAGCTAGATGTTTTCTGATTGTGGCATTTAACAAAAACTGCGAGCAAGTGGCCCCAAAGAGTACAACCCGAAAACGGTATATTATGATGGGACTTTCAGAGTCGCTAATGTCGCTGAACCAAAGAAAGCGGGTAACATCTCTATCTTCCTCCTTTAGCTTGACCATCAAGAATGCTTTCTCGATGTCACTGGTATAGGCGTACTTTCCCAGCCTAAACCGCAATAGATGTTGGGACAGGTCCGACACCATGGACGGACCTGTCAACAGGCAGTCATTCAGACTGGGTTGTTGACCTTGGTGGGCAGAACAGTCATACACCACCCGTATTGGTGTGGTGACGCTGTCTTTCTTTACCCCATGATGGGCCAGATAGTGAACCCTACCCTTCTTACACGGTTCCTTGACATCGACTCTCTCAATAAAACCCCTATCCTCATAACTCCGAAATACATCGTCATACGCCTGGCGCGTGCTCGGTTCGTTAGACAATTTCCGCTGCAATGCGCGCAAGCGACCTAATGCCAAACCATAGTTGGTAGGTAGGCTTATCTCACTGTTCTTCCAAGGTAAACTAACTTTATATTGCTTGTCTGAGGCACAGTAGCACACAGACTCGTCAAACCTTTGTAGCGCAACTTCCGAGTCATAATCAGTCTCCATAGGATTAATGCCTATGTGATCCAATCTCCACAGTCGTTCCAGGTCGAACTCGGCAGCCATCTTAGGGTCACTAGGTTGGGAATCCTCCCTTCCCAACTCCTCTGCCGCGGTTACATTGACTCTATATATCAAGACCGTGTCGACCAGGACCTTTGACTGTGTAGTATGCACCTTTCCGCTCATGCAGTATCCAAATTTAGTGGGGATTAAAATTACACCACACATCTTTTTAAATCCAGGGTATACTACTTCATAATAATGATCCACACCAAGTAGAACATGCACCTCACTCTGATTTCCCATGGGATCTGACAAGTTAACCCCTTTGCTACGTAATGCGTGTTCCACCTTCTTCACACCCACAGATACATATTCTGGTAGGGTGTCTACTACGATACAAGTCATAAAGTACCGGTTTTTACGGTAGAAATATGAAATCTCCGCTATCTCGTAGTCTTGTTTATCAGTAACCCCTGTGAAGCCCTGTAATCGAAGAGTCTCAGCCCCTACGATTCGGTGCTTCAGTCCCACTAGTACGGACCTCTTTATAAAGGAACGTTGAGACCCTTGATCTAGAAGTACCCGACAAACTTTGTTACTGTCATTACCTTCCATGGGAATCTGTATTGTGGGCAATATAGTGGTGTCTTGCGTGCTACCTAGTGCCACAGTTGTAGTACCCTCATTTTTGACGTCTTTGACTTTATCTGCAGTAGGACACAACTTATCAAAGTGATGTCCTTTGCAGTGCCGACAGGGCCTTAAGTATGTAGCAGTACATTGTCCCTGCTTACCATGTTCCCCACTTAGACAACCTACACATAGCTGACACATGACCTCAGTAGGTCAACCAGACCTGTGCGCTAACCCACTGTACTACCACGGACGTACAATAGGATAGTAACCTTAGTTCTCCTTGAAAGAACCAGGTGATAGTCTCGTGATGATTCACGTGATGGGTTTATTAGACTTCGCCATCAACGACTATTTTACACTAACCCAGACGTTAACTCGGGTAGTACAGTATT
This sequence comes from Paralithodes platypus, assembly GCA_032716605.1. NCBI lineage: Eukaryota > Metazoa > Arthropoda > Malacostraca > Decapoda > Lithodidae > Paralithodes > Paralithodes platypus. The sequence goes on from CM064581.1 coordinate 36,171,250, forward strand.
GGGGTTGCGTGATTTTTGCGAGAGCATTGCAATAGTAAAATGCCCAGAAAATGAAATTAGCAGAGAAGTCATCCCCCAAGACGGAGAGGAGGAAAACGGAAGTAGAACAACCGAAAACGTCCAGAAAAGAGGATAACTAAAACAAGATCTCACAACCACACCTACAGAATGTTTCCCTGTTCCCCTACCATGTTTTATCTACTAGACCAAACACTAGGTAGGTAACCCATATAGTAGTTTCTAAGATGTAGATTGAAGTTCCTATATTCCTAAGAAAATTTTCATGTTGATTAAGACCCATTGTCTTCCCCATATTAATCTATGTATTGCATAACCTTCTATTCTTTATTGCAATTAGGATTGTTAAGAATATCAACACTGTGTGACGATACCACCACCATATTCTTATGCTCTAATAATGAGATAGACTCGCTACAATTTTTTCCTTATTTTCTCCCAACACACATATTCACATGCCTTCTCATTACTAAGCTATTTTCCTAGTAAACAAACCACATTACCCTCCTTCGTGTCTTTCCACTTCACTACGTACACGTCCTTAATGTACGATCTACTAGCACAAGTCCTAGTAGGTCACCAGATTGTTAATATTATAATAATAATAATAATAATAATATCGTATAAATACGATAGACTATGACTCTTTTGTGATCTTGTATGTCTCTGTGACGTCACGATCTCTCCTACAGCACGATGTAGGACGAGTAGATCGTATATTATAAGATTGTAAATAAGTTAAGTTATAAAAGGCCTAATATGCTATTAAGCAATATTGCCATGGTCTTATGTAGTATATATGAATTTATCGTATATATTAATATAATTTATCGTATAGAGCAACCTAAATGCGGTACGATAATTTGGGCTCCTGGCGGTTTGCCAAGGCAGCAAGGTGTGCTTTTGAGGTACACCAGAGCCTTCACGAACACCAACCAGTTAACATCTAATTTTCCGCCCTCAGTTGATCGTGCTTTTGTGCCTCTAATCACAATACACATACAGCAATACACACAGCTACACCATCACGACGCTCTCATCGACATCATGACTGACTGATAGATAAGCATAATATTCATGTCCATTCCCATGTAATCATTTATTCTTTCTTTAACTTGACTCGTGTCTCGGGACCGAAGTCTCGTTCCCCATTGTCCACCACCATATTGGGTAAAACGTTCTCCCTTGCCTCATTGCCACGTGGAACTATTGGTGAGTTAATTCCTGGCTAATATTAACCCTTATAACCTTACCCTATAATTATATACATTTATTATGTGAGACCTTTGGATATAAATTAGCTTGTTTCAGATTGAATTCAATTTAGATATAGAGTATTCATTTAGATTGATTTTATTTGATTCATTATAGCTTAGTAATATTTAACTTCCATTGATAGTTTACCACATTGGTGCCCAGACCCGGGAACTAGCTACCAGTAAGGGATCTTAGGCAATGAGCAAGGGATTAGCCCAGGGATGCAGGAGCAAGGACCCCGGAGGGGTAGGGCTTGGCTATCTTCCTGTACCTCAGGCGCCGGTACCTCAGCGAATAGCCATAGTGGGACATTCTTATGCCACTAGGCTAAGGGCAGCTGACGGAGGTACTGAGTCGTATCGGGCGTCAGAGGGGGAAAGAACTTTCCGGCTGACCTACTTCGGGGTACCGGGAGCAACCGTTGACACCCTGAAAGCCTCCCCCCAGTGGGGGCAAGTGGTACGGTTTAGGCCACATATGATCTTTTTGTTTATAGGCGGCAATGATATACGCCCCGGTACAGTGCCCCGCGAGTTAGCTGACGCAATTAAAGAGGTGGCGCTGGATCTGGAGCGTGAGTCCGGAGGAAGCTGCAAGATCGTGGCAATTGAGAGCCGGACGAAAGTCCGAGGGTTCTCAGCTGCGGAATTTCAGGCTATAAAAAATTCTGTTAACCGCGCCCTGAGGTGTCGGTTAATAGAAACGAAGCACCGCTTTGTTTCCATCACACTCAGCATCCGAGACCTCGACCAGGATGGTGTCCACCTCGACTTAGACACCAATCAAGTCCTATATAACAAAATTGTAGGGCTAACGAAGCGTTGGCTAGAGAGGGACGCCGGGGTTGTGTCATTGCGCCTGCCTAAGTCCTGCTTCCCACCCATCGTCTTTCCCCAGTAATGTTCTTTTCAGTTTCAGACTTCCTGTGACATATGACCTGACCTAACATTTTTTCTTGTTCAATATGATCCATTAGTAGGTATTGCTATATAGTGTACTATTTTTTCTCCATAACATAGAAGTCCGCCGGTTGGCGTCTCTTAAGTAGCCTATTATTTGGCCGTTGTTTTTGTAACGTGATATTTAGATACATAGCCTATAGGCTCACATGCAAAATGGATAAAGACCATAAAGAGACACCGTCTAGTGGGGTGCTAAGCAAAGCCCCTAAAAATCAAAGGGCGGGACTTCGGGGAGTGTTAAATAGGCTAATTGTGGACTTAAACACTTTCATCACTACTGCTGATCTAGAGGAATTGGAGGCTAGATTAGATAACGTCCAGGCTACCCACGGTCGTATTACGGCTCTGAGTGAGGTGATTGTGGCTGACATGATAGAGGAGGAAGAGATAGTTACAGAGTGTGATAATCGCGCCCTCTATGACGAACCTGTCTTTAGAGCGAAGCGCCTATTACAGCGTGCTGTCGCAAGTAAGAAGGGAGGCGATAATGAGGCCCATAGAAGGGCTGACCCAAAACATACTGTACACCTCCCAAAGCTCAATCTTCCTACATTTGGGGGCAAGTTAACCGAGTGGTTAGCTTTTTGGGACGTATTTCGATCTACGGTTCATGAATCCTCTTTGGATAATGTCCGCAAGTTTCACTATCTGAAGGGACAAATGGAAGGAGAGGCCTTACATTTAATAGAGGGTTTTGCAGTAGTAGGTGGTAGTTATCTTGAAGCGGTACACTTATTAGAGTCCACATACGGGGATAGAGAGCAGTTGAAGATGGCCCATGTCGTTGCCTTGTTGGGGCTCGCAGAACCACAGTATAAGGTTGATGAGTTGACAAACTTCAGGGCAAATATGGAGTGCCATACTCGATCGCTAGATACCCTAGGGCTTACCACGCAGGAAATGATAGTCATTATCTTGCGTCAGAAGCTTCCTATGGCAATACTTGATAAGGTAAGATCATTTGAGCTGGGGAAATTCAAAACTCAGTTCAGTAAGGAGATCAATAATCTACAGTTGAACAAAGGGAGAATGTATGTGTCGGGAGGGAGTGAGAATGTGGAGAAGAGGGGAACAGTAAGCATGACAGTGGGGACTAAAGTAAAGAAAGAGGGTGTGTATAAGAAACCTGCTCAGATTCTATGTAAGCTATGTAACAACAAACATAAATGGAGTTTCTGTGTAAAATACCCGACAAATGAGACAAAACTAGCACAGGCGAGAAGATTGAAGCTATGTGTAGGTTGTCTAAGTGGGGAACATGGTAAGCAGGGACAATGTACTGCTACATACTTAAGGCCCTGTCGGCACTGCAAAGGACATCACTTTGATAAGTTGTGTCCTACTGCAGATAAAGTCAAAGACGTCAAAAATGAGGGTACTACAACTGTGGCACTAGGTAGCACGCAAGACACCACTATATTGCCCACAATACAGATTCCCATGGAAGGTAATGACAGTAACAAAGTTTGTCGGGTACTTCTAGATCAAGGGTCTCAACGTTCCTTTATAAAGAGGTCCGTACTAGTGGGACTGAAGCACCGAATCGTAGGGGCTGAGACTCTTCGATTACAGGGCTTCACAGGGGTTACTGATAAACAAGACTACGAGATAGCGGAGATTTCATATTTCTATCGTAAAAACCGGTACTTTATGACTTGTATCGTAGTAGACACCCTACCAGAATATGTATCTGTGGGTGTGAAGAAGGTGGAACACGCATTACGTAGCAAAGGGGTTAACTTGTCAGATCCCATGGGAAATCAGAGTGAGGTGCATGTTCTACTTGGTGTGGATCATTATTATGAAGTAGTATACCCTGGATTTAAAAAGATGTGTGGTGTAATTTTAATCCCCACTAAATTTGGATACTGCATGAGCGGAAAGGTGCATACTACACAGTCAAAGGTCCTGGTCGACACGGTCTCGATATATAGAGTCAATGTAACCGCGGCAGAGGAGTTGGGAAGGGAGGATTCCCAACCTAGTGACCCTAAGATGGCTGCCGAGTTCGACCTGGAACGACTGTGGAGATTGGATCACATAGGCATTAATCCTATGGAGACTGATTATGACTCGGAAGTTGCGCTACAAAGGTTTGACGAGTCTGTGTGCTACTGTGCCTCAGACAAGCAATATAAAGTTAGTTTACCTTGGAAGAACAGTGAGATAAGCCTACCTACCAACTATGGTTTGGCATTAGGTCGCTTGCGCGCATTGCAGCGGAAATTGTCTAACGAACCGAGCACGCGCCAGGCGTATGACGATGTATTTCGGAGTTATGAGGATAGGGGTTTTATTGAAAGAGTCGATGTCAAGGAACCGTGTAAGAAGGGTAGGGTTCACTATCTGGCCCATCATGGGGTAAAGAAAGACAGCGTCACCACACCAATACGGGTGGTGTATGACTGTTCTGCCCACCAAGGTCAACAACCCAGTCTGAATGACTGCCTGTTGACAGGTCCGTCCATGGTGTCGGACCTGTCCCAACATCTATTGCGGTTTAGGCTGGGAAAGTACGCCTATACCAGTGACATCGAGAAAGCATTCTTGATGGTCAAGCTAAAGGAGGAAGATAGAGATGTTACCCGCTTTCTTTGGTTCAGCGACATTAGCGACTCTGAAAGTCCCATCATAATATACCGTTTTCGGGTTGTACTCTTTGGGGCCACTTGCTCGCAGTTTTTGTTAAATGCCACAATCAGAAAACATCTAGCTGACACTCATGAGGACACAAGTAAACTATCTCGCGGATTATACATTGACAATTTGCAGGGTACTAGCGATAGTCAAGATGATTTGTTGTATGCATACTGGCAAGCACGCAGATTGTTTGCGGATGCACATCTATTTCTCCGCGAGTGGGTTACTAATAGTGAAGATCTTCAGAGTTTAATACAGGTGGATGGTACGGCATCTCTTAACCAGGAAAAGTCCAGAAATTTGGGGATGATCTGGCAACCTAAACATGACATACTAACTTTTCAAACAAGGTCTTTTGCTCAGCAGACAGGAGCGCACACAAAAAGAAGTCTGTTGAGCAAAGTTGCGCAATTTTTTGATCCTTTGGGTCTAGCATTACCTGTTACCATAAGAGCTAGGATTCTAATGCAGGAAGTTTGGAGACGTAAAATAGGATGGGATGACAGTTTGCCCGAGGACCTGAATGACCAAGGGACATTGTTGTTGAATGAATATGCCATCCTATGTACTAAACCTATACCTCGTAAAGTGGCGGCGTTCGGTGACGTTACGTTACACACGTTTTGCGATGCTAGCGCCACGGCATACGGGGTAGCCATATATGTTGTTACTTCATTTGGGGCACATTTAGTTACAGCCCGGGCCAAAGTAGCCCCGGTTAAGAAGGTAACTATCCCTAAAATGGAATTGACTGCCATGCTGCTATTAGCACGTCTGGTGCAACATGTACGCGCAGCATACGAGAGCGAATTAAATATTGAAATCGTTCACGTATGGTGCGATAGTCAGGTCGCACTCAACTGGATACATAGCAAGAAGTCTCTGCCAGTTTATGTGCGGAATAGGGTAGATGAGATTAGAGCCCTTTTGCCAGACGTTGCTTATCATTATGTAAATACAAAGGAAAACCCTAGTGATCTCATAACTAGGGGTATAACGGCTAGCCAGTTAATGAAGTCCGAATTGTGGTGGCATGGTCCAAAGTGGCTGCTCCATGAAAGTGAATGGACGATATGGCATGCTGTTGGTGAGGGACTTCTGCCACTGGAAACAGTGGCAGTTACAGCCCAACCAAATGAGCCACCGGGTCCTATCATAAAGTGGGCAAGATTCGGTGACTATAATAAACTAGTCAGAGTTGTAGCTTGGGTGTTGCGATATGTATCCAATCTTAAGCTTAAAGTAACGGGCCAACTCTGCAACAGGGGTCACAACATTGATGCTCGTGAATTTAAAGCAGCTGAAGTAACTTTGATCAAATGGGTTCAAGTAGAAACCTTTTCCAATGAATTAGAATCCTTGAAAGGCTCGAATAAGACATTAATGCCTAATATAGTGCGTCAACTAAGGTTGCACCTAGACAATGGCCTCATCAGGTGTGAGGGTCGCCTGAAGTGGTCGGGTGTACCAGACGGCACAAACCGACCTATACTTATGCCAACAAGACATCACGTTACTGATCTATTGATCATACGTGCACATAGGGAAGTAAAACACTACGGGGTATGTCATATTATATCAAATTTACGTCTCATATGGTGGATACCCAGAGTTCGACAAGTAGCTCGACGCGTAGTGAGAAAGTGTGTAATATGCCAGAGACTAAAGGGTAAACCATATGCAACGGGACCAGCTCCACCTCTACCTGAATGCCGTGTAAAGCACGTAGAACCTTTCCAAGCGGTAGGACTAGATTACACAGGGGCATTGAAGACGAGGGAGCATGAGAAGGTTTATATATTATTGTTTACCTGTGCGACGTCTCGAGCGGTACACCTAGAACTATGTGATAATATGTCTAGCGAAGAATTTATGCTGGCGTTCAGACGGTTTTGTGCCCGTCGTTCATTCCCTCAACTCATTCTTAGCGACAATGCTCCCACTTATGTCCAAGCATCAAAATATCTAAAGGATATGAGTAGTGATCCTACTATCATCACTTTTTTGGGAGAGAAGAAGTGCGAATGGAGGTTCATTCCAGTTAAGGCACCTTGGTTTGGTGGAATGTGGGAACGGTGTGTCGGCATAGTAAAGTCAGGACTAAGAGCGGTTGTAGGACGTGCTCTATTAAAGAAGAGTGAGTTGACGACAGTCCTCACAGAGATAGAGGCAGTCGTGAATGATCGCCCGCTTACATATGTGTACACCGACCTGCAAGAACCACTACCATTAACGCCAGCTCACTTGCTATATGGAAAACCATTGACTGCGTTTCCATCTGATTTTCAGTCCATAGTAGAGTTAGAGGATCCCTCGTTGTACTCTGCGGTAGCGGTGTCTAAGAGATACCAGTATATATCCAGGATAATCGAGGATTTTAGGAAACGGTGGATTAGTGAATATCTGCTAGCATTGAGGGAAAGGAGTGTTACTCCCTCTGGTAGACCAACGGCCCCTACAGTTGGTGACGTTGTTTTAATTAAAGAAGATAGTCCTCGTTTATACTGGAAATTAGGCCGCGTATTGGAGGTATACAAGGGGGCAGACTCTGTAGAGCGGGTGGCGCTATTAAAGACAGCCACTGGAACTACTGTTCGTCCTATCGCACGTTTGTACGCTTTGGAGCTAGATTCCGCATTGCAATGTGAGGCTCCACCTGTTATTGCTGGGTCCGAGGATTCTCGAAGGAACGACTCACCTCATACTGATGGTGATCATTCTCGGACCGGGACGCGTCCCAGACGCGCTGCTGCTGGCGCTGTCGACTTGTGGCGTCAGAAGATAGCCTCTGGGCAACTTTAGGTTTAAGGTGGGGTTCAGGTCTTTTTTGTGGGGGGAGTGTATCGTATAAATACGATAGACTATGACTCTTTTGTGATCTTGTATGTCTCTGTGACGTCACGATCTCTCCTACAGCACGATGTAGGACGAGTAGATCGTATATTATAAGATTGTAAATAAGTTAAGTTATAAAAGGCCTAATATGCTATTAAGCAATATTGCCATGGTCTTATGTAGTATATATGAATTTATCGTATATATTAATATAATTTATCGTATAGAGCAACCTAAATGCGGTACGATAATTTGGGCTCCTGGCGGTTTGCCAAGGCAGCAAGGTGTGCTTTTGAGGTACACCAGAGCCTTCACGAACACCAACCAGTTAACATCTAATTTTCCGCCCTCAGTTGATCGTGCTTTTGTGCCTCTAATCACAATACACATACAGCAATACACACAGCTACACCATCACGACGCTCTCATCGACATCATGACTGACTGATAGATAAGCATAATATTCATGTCCATTCCCATGTAATCATTTATTCTTTCTTTAACTTGACTCGTGTCTCGGGACCGAAGTCTCGTTCTCCATTGTCCACCACCATATTGGGTAAAACGTTCTCCCTTGCCTCATTGCCACGTGGAACTATTGGTGAGTTAATTCCTGGCTAATATTAACCCTTATAACCTTACCCTATAATTATATACATTTATTATGTGAGACCTTTGGATATAAATTAGCTTGTTTCAGATTGAATTCAATTTAGATATAGAGTATTCATTTAGATTGATTTTATTTGATTCATTATAGCTTAGTAATATTTAACTTCCATTGATAGTTTACCACAAATAATAATAATAGTTCTTAAAGCTAGCGCATGCCAAGCTAGCTAAGGATAGCCCAATAAGGCCGATTAGGCGTATTTCCATTGGGGTCCTGTACTACTATCCCATCCCCTTGCTCATGAGGGATGGTAACGACTCAGTGCTTGTGAAAAATCTTTAATGCGCCGAGCGTGGGCGCGATCCCGGGCCTTCTGGGTGGAAGTCCGAGACACTAGTCACTACACCAAGCGAGCCGCTAAATTAAATATTAAGAAGGTTAAGATACCTACCATTATAATATTAATATATGCAGGTTTACTTATGCAAAAACCATGTCATGCCACACAGATAAACTCTTCTATCTAATTATAATAAACAAATATGTACACGTCTTCTCAAATATCCAACTATTACTATTTTATATAAAAAAAACAAAAACAAAAAAAATCCTTCCTACTTTGATAGGCGTCAACCAACCAACATTTTTAGCCTCTCAGATAACAAAATTACCCCCAGGGCTACCAACACAAGCTCACCGCCCAGGGCCCATATAATTATGTAGATATCCCTCTTGTATATATATATATATAAGTTCAGAAACTATCAGTGTTATCCCTAATAAGTAAATCTAGCATGATCACCTATCTCTGTTCTCCAACAGACCCTTGTCTGCAAACCTATAAAACGTCTGACAGAGAGGCTACGTGTCCGCGTGCCCCACTTGACGCCCAGGGTTGCCAACATAACCTCAACGCCTGGGAGTCCTCTAACTCATATAAAACTTCTATTTTATATATATAGACGCTTAGAAATTATCCGTATTAACTCTACAAAGAGAACCTAACATGCTCATCTATCCCTATAATCAATATTAAAGACAACAGACCCTTGTCTGCAAACCTATAAAACGTATGTGAGAGAGGCTACATGTACACGTGTTCCCCCATTGACCCCCAGGGCTACCAACATACCCTTCACGCCCGGGCGGCATCTAACTCATGTAAAAACGTCTATCTCGTATATATTGCAACTAAGAAATTATCAGTATTAACTCTACAAGGAGAACCTAACATACTCACCTACCCCTGTTCTCAATATGACCAGTGACAGGCTCTTGTAATCTTGTTTGCAAAAATAATATCCAACAACACAGAGAAACCTCACTTCATCATACCCTGAATTCTCACGCTCCAAGGTCAAGCCAAAACATCCTCAAAACCTTGAACAAAAGTCCAATTATATCCATAACCCCCTGACTCCCCCAGTAAAACAAACTGAAATTATTACTTTTTACTGATTACTGATTACTGATATTTACTATAGGATCTAAGGTAAGATCTAAGGTACGGGTGGGAAAGTCACACTCAAGAAGCAGGATAGTAGAATAGGTATGAGTGTGACAAATACATTCTCTCGTTTGCGAGACGAATGTGAGGGAAAAGATAGTCAGGATAAGGGAGGGTTAGCCGAAATGCCTGCCGCCGACTCAGCTCCAACCGCTGACGCTGTGCTACCTCCCACCACCACCACCACCACCACCAGGGGTTCTCCAACTGCAGCTGCTGGATCCTCCCGAGGGAAAGGTAAGTCTGTGTCGATTGTGGGCGACTCCATGGTAAGACATTTAGTTAGGGCTACCCGTACTAAACTTAGGAAGGTTGTGTCTGCCTGGCCATGGAGTTAGGAGGGTTTTAGAGAAGATGGACCACATCTTGGAAGATAGTGGAGATAACCCCCTTATCTGTCTCAGTGCCGGGAGTAACGATGTTGGTAAGGGTAGAAGTGAGCAAGATCCATATACACTGTATGTGGATCTTGGAAGTGAGGAACTGCTGCAGCAGTATTGGGATGTGTTAGATAAGGTTAGGATGAAGGGAGGGATCCCTGTAGTACATTGTATCCTACATAGAAGAGGAGTTCCCAAGGAATGGACATCCAGGGCGATTGGTGTCAATTGCCGGTTGGAGAAATATTGCAAAGAAAAAGCAATACCATTCATTGATAACTGGGATAGTTTCTATGGGAGAGATGGGATGTACGCAAGGGATGGGGTTCATCTTTCACGGTTAGGGGTTTCCACATTAGCTAGTTGTTGTTATTGTTGTTGTTCCCCAAGCTGCCTGGCCGAACAGCCCCAAGTCCCCGAGCAAGGCCAAGGCCATAACCGAGCGCCCCCACAGAACCCTCCCTGCCGACCACAATAAAGCCTGGGTAACCGAAGCCACTCCATGGCGGGGAGCTGAGGAGGGTGCGGAAACGCCCGGGAAACCAAAGCCCTACCCAGGGCCCTGTGCCCCTCAGCAATTATGAAGAGAAAGTTGAGGGGCAAAGGAAAAATGTGACACTTTGGCTTTCAATCTTGGTAGATTGGGAGGTCAATCCACGGAAGAGACGCCGTCACTTGAGATCTAGAAAATATATAAGTAAAAGGAACAGTCAGAGTAAGCTATGGGTTGTTTTCGTAAACCGAAAACAATCGGTAGCAGTAAACCAAGTCACTTCTGAGCCTTCGGATGTCAAAAGCTCAGTGCCCCAAGGAATAGTGCTAGCGCCCCTTCTGTTCCTCATACTAATTTGCGACATAGATACCAACACCAGACACAGTACGGTGTCGTCTTTTGCTGATGACACAAAATTAAGCAAGATAGTAAACACACAAGAGGACACGGGCCGACTGCAGGAAGACATGAATGTAGTGTTCCAGTGGACCAGGGAAAACAACATGCAATTCAATGAGGAAAAATTCCAATTAATACGGTACGGAGATAATAATGGTGTTAAAGAAATTACAAATTACTTAACAGAATCTAACCACATAATAGAACGGAAAGACAGTGTGAAAGACCTTGATGTATTAATGTCTGAAAATATGGGTTTCAAAGTACATAACCAGGTCAAAGTGGCGGCTGCGAAACGTCTAACGGGTTGGATTCTGCGTACTTTTAAAACACGCGGTGAATTGCCTATGATAACGCTCTTCAAATCTCTAGTGCTACCGTGGCTTGAATACTGTATCGTATTAACATCCCCATACAAAGCAGGTGAAATAAATGACGTAGAGAGTGTACAAAGAAATTTCACTTCGCATATAAGTTCGATAAAACATCTACACTATTGGGAGCGTTTAAGAGCACTGAATCTGTACTCACTGGAACGTAGAAGAGAACGTTACTTAATAATATACACGTGGAAAATCGCAGAGGGTTTAGTACCAAACCTACATACTCCGATAGTCATGAAATTCAGTGATAGGAGAGGCTGGGAATGCGAAATCCCCCGGATGAATAACAGGGGTGCTATGGGCTCTCTGCGAGAGGGCTGGTTATCACAGAGAGGCCCACGTCTCTTCAACAAACTCCCACGGCGAGTAAGAGACATGAGGGACATCTCGTTAGACAACTTCAAGAGAGCCCTAGATGTCGAACTGCAAAAAGTGCCAGATGAGCCCATCCTCGCAAGGGAGCGAGCTGTCGCTTCAAACAGTCTACTGCACCAAATCACCACCCATAACGAGGGGCGTCGCGCTCCTTGGTGCCGCTAGAGGAGCGGCGAACACATCAAAAGGTATCCATCCAAAGGTATGGCAGAGATCGCTCAGTTCTCACTCTGATAGACCAGCCCATCACCATTAGCTAGTTCTTTAGATAGGGTGGTTGTGGGATTTTGAACAGAAATATTGAGAGTATAAATGAGAGGTTAAATGGAACAATTTTAGCGTCAGGCGAAAGCGATAAGGATACTCAGTCTCATGCTAAAAATGATTACTATATTGCAAATGATAGTAGTGATGGTGCAACGGAAGATAGAAATGTCGTTAGAAATAAAGGTAAATTAGGTATAAAGAAAAGAAGTAAATTGAGAGTATATTACACAAACTGTATGAGTCTATGTAACAAAATGAACGAACTTAGAGCCCTTGTTAGCAAAGAAAATATAGACATAATAGCGCTAACTGAAACGTGGATTAATACAGAAACCAGGCATTTTTTAGCAGAATTTGATATACCAGGATATAGTTTGTTTAAATATGACAGAACAAGTAAGAGGGGTGGCGGTATAGCAGTGTTTGTCAGGAGTACATTAAAAAGCTGTATTAAATCAGGTATTAGACTAAATAACGATAATGAAAGTGTTTGGGTAGAGTTTAACGAAGGTCGTGAGACCATAGTTATTGGAGTTATGTATAGACCGCCAAATATGAGTAGAAATGACGGAACGTCATTATGGGAGGAAATTCAAATGGCATCAAGGTTTAGCAATGTGTGCATTATGGGGGATTTTAATTTTCCGAATATAGATTGGCAGCATCAAATAGGAGACTCTGATTATGAGGAGTTTATAGAGGTAGTACAAGATAGTTTTTTATTTCAATTCATAGATACGCCGACTAGAGGTAATAATATTCTCGATTTAGTTTTCAGTAACAATGAACATATGGTAAATAATGTAGAGATAGGGAACCACCTAGGAAATAGTGACCACAATTCTGTGTATTTTAATATACAATGGAAAGGTAATACCAGAGAGAATACAACATTAATACCTGACTTCAGAAAAGCCAATTATGGTGGGGTTAGAAGAGCTCTATTAGCGGACCCTATGGTCAAAAAATTAAGTCGATCCAGGTGTCCAAATGAGTGTACCCCTTCTCAGGCACCTGTCATCTTAAGTCAGGAAGAGACGTCAACCTTGGTAGATACATACGATAATTTTATCGAGTCAGTATTCAATGCACAAAATAAATACATCCCCAAAAGAAAATTTAGATCAACACAGAACCAACCCAAATGGATGAATAATAGACTATTAGATCTTCTAGGACAAAAGAGAGGAATATATAGAAAAATTAGGAAAGGCGAAATTCACCTACTTGCTTACTGTCAGAATCTATCAAGACAGGTAAAAAAGGATATTAGGAAAGAAAAAAGAAATTATGAAATTAAGGTTGCCAATGACTCAAAAAATAATCCTAAAGCTTTTTACCAACTATATAAATCCAAGGTTAGAGATGTAATTGGTCCCCTTAAAACTTCGATAGGAAAAATGACAGAAAATGATTTAGAAATGTGCAGTACATTAAATAGTCAATTTCTTTCCGTTTTCACTAATGAAAATTTGGCACAGTTTCCAGAAGTCCGTAAGGTATATAGCGATAGTATAGAAAATAGGTTAAGTACGGTTACTATAAGTAGAAATAATGTGCTTAAGGAAATTGACAGACTGAAACCTCATAAATCGCCTGGTCCTGATGAGGTATATGCTAGAGTATTAAAAGAATGTAGGGATGAGTTAAGTTACCCATTAACATTTCTATTTAACAAGTCATTAGAGACAGGTATAGTTCCAGAAGCTTGGAAGCTTGCAAACGTAGTTCCTTCCGATCTTCCAAAAAGGTGACAAATCAATAGCATCCAATTACCGTCCCATTAGTCTTACATCAATCATAGGAAAGCTACTAGAGTCAATTATTGCTAGTAAAATTAGAAACCACTTAGATACATTTAATTTAATAAATTCTTCTCAGCATGGATTCACTCAGGGACGTTCTTGCCTTACTAATTTGCTTAGTTTTTTCTCAGAGGTATATGAAGCAGTAGATAATGACAAGTCATATGATATAATATATTTAGATTTCAGTAAAGCTTTCGACAGAGACCCCCATGAGAGATTGATGAGAAAGGTTGAGGTGCATGGAATAGGTGGGGCGTTGTTGGGATGGATTAGGTCATGGCTAATTGGTAGGAAGCAGAGAGTCAGCATAAATGGTACGAAGTCAGAATGGGGATCAGTCAAAAGTGGTGTCCCCCAGGGATCTGTATTAGGTCCTCTGTTGTTTGTTATATACATAAATGACCTTGATTTAGGTATAACTAGTAGGATAAGTAAATTTGCAGACGATACCAAAATGGGGAGAACAATTGATTCAGATAGAGATATAGAGTGCCTCCAAAGGGATCTAGATACCTTACACGAATGGTCAGTAAATTGGCAGATGAAGTTTAACATTGACAAATGCAAGGTATTAAAGATAGGGAAGATGCATACAAATGTTAAATATAAACTAGCTAATATGGAATTAGAAAACTCGAATTGTGAGAAAGATCTAGGTGTGTTTGTTAGCAATGATTTGAAGCCTAGAAAACAGTGTATAAGCGTTCGAAACAAGGCAAACAGGATTCTCGGGTTCATCTCTAGGAGTTTGAGTAACAGAACTGCTGATGTTATCTTAAAACTTTACTTGTCATTAGTGAGACCCCATATGGATTATGCTGTTCAATTTTGGTGTCCTTATTACAGAATGGACATAGATTCCTTGGAGAGAGTACAACGTAGAATGACAAAAATGATCCATAATATTAGAAATCTTCCGTATAAAGAAAGGTTGAAGAAATTAGGCTTTCATTCGTTAGAGAGACGCAGAGTTAGAGGGGATATGATAGAGGTGTTCAAGTGGGTTAGTGGGATTAACAAAGGGGACATGACAAATGTACTAAAGCTCAGTGATAGCGAAAGAACTCGTACCAATGGTTTCAAATTAGATAAATTTCGTTTCAGAAAAGATATAGGCAAATATTGGTTTGGTAACAGAGTTGTAGATGGGTGGAATGGACTACTAAGTGCTATAGTGGGATTAAAAACGGTAGGGAGCTTTAAGATAAAATTGGATAAGCATATGGACGAGAAGGGTTGGGTGTGAAGGGGGATCAGCCGGGTTGGGCCAATCAGCGCTCTGCAGACCCCCGTAATCCTGCGTTAATCTCTAACCGTTTTGGTAAGATGATCCGCAGGGTATTAGAGTGTTGAGCCTATAATTGAGCTTTGTAATTGGGGTTGTGTGGGACAGGGATCTGCCTTGCTTAGGCCAATCGGCTTTCTGCAACTCCCATTTTCTTATGTTCTTATGTATCTTAAAATAACCCCCTAGAAATACTTTCTATAAAGTATCTATTTTTTTTTTTTTTTTTATCCTCCCCTTTTTCCCAAGCTAACCTAATCCCACAAGGACCCCAATGGAAATACGCCTAACGGCCTTATTGGGCTATCCTTAGTTGGAATTATGCAAGGCTGGTACATGTCATATTTGTAACATATTATGTGGTACCAACACTGTAAAATGCTACTGAATATATATTATTATTATTATTATTAATATAACCTATAAAGCCAAATAAAACCTTGACTTAGATAACGACTACATATCATACCACCGTGATCAACTCGTCAAGTATAGTAGGGTTATATCATAAAGTAAATGAAGTCCCTCTCCCCAAGGACAAGAAGGCCTTCTTGTCCTAATAGAAAGTGCATATGCACGCCCTTACTAACCTTCCACAGGGGATGGGTAGGCCTACACCTCAGTAATCGTGCATACTAGGCCAAGGAAAATCTGAAGGAATTAAAGTAATTCTAAGGCTTCTCAATTGTTGGCACCCCACTTTGAGAAACATTATTTTTACCCCTATATACAGTCTGGATGCATGGCACCCCGAAGTCCTTATACTGTCTGTGAGTAAGAAACCCTATTATAGGATCTTTGTTATTTGTGGCATCCCAATCAGTTAACATAGAAACCTCTAATAGGCTGTATCGCCAATGTTAAAGTTTGAAGTGTGTAAGCACCCCTCCACTTCTATTTTTATATTGTATTTTATTTTATATTTTACATTTTATATTGGTACGGCAATTGAGCCCTATACAAGGAACTTTATTATTACTGGCACCCCAGTGATTAATATAGTCACCTTCTCTAGGTTACACTTTTTCTAGTTAAAAGTTGAAGGACACAACGTTTTACTATTAAAAGTTACACTACCGCTTCTCACAGATTTGATATCTAACGATCTTTTGTGTTATAAGGGCTTAGCGAGACACCCTCACGGGGACTGCACATATAAGCCCTAGGTGCATTATATATATATATATAGTTAATACTTATCCATATGCACCTATTTTACTTTTCATATGAACATAATGAACATGGGAAAGCATTAAAACAAGTGGTAACAGCAATTGGCTGGTGAAAATTGTATATTTTAGCCCCGCGGTCGTAATCTGGCCCAGTAAGGTGAGAGAGCCACACCCTCCCTCTCTTGAACTCTCTTGTCACTGAACCAGTGACAACTGAACCAGTGACAATTGAACCAGTGGACAACTGAACCAGTGGACAACTGAACCAGTGGACAACTGAACCAGTGGACAAATGAACCAGTGGACAACTGAACCAGTGGACAACTGACCCAGTGGACAATTGAACCAGTGGACAACTGAACCAGTGGACAACTGAACCAGTGGACAACTGAACCAGTGGACAACTGAACCAGTGGACAACTGAACCAGTGGACAAATGAACCAGTGGACAACTGAACCAGTGGACAATTGAACCAGTGGACAACTAAACCATTGACAACTGAACCTGTGACAACTGAACCAGTGACAATTGAACCAGTGACAACTGAACCAGTGGAAAACGGTTACAAATGTATTGAGAAACATTCATTAACCGCATTCATAAATCTAAGCAAATAGTTACAATGAAATATTAACAGACGTCCAGGTGCTGAAGGGGTTAACTATTATTATTATTGTTCCGCAACTGTACCAATGGATATAAAATATGAACCAGTGGACACTTAAAATAATATTTCTAGTCATAATATATTTATTTTCATCATTGCGAATTGTAGAGTTGGCAATGTTTCGTATTACGCACTGACTGACAATGGAGAAGAGGTGATTGAAATCTACAATTTGGCAAGGCAAGAATGTAATAAAGCCAATATGCCACTACAAAGTTGGAATTCAAACTCTCATATTCTTTTGGACCAGATAAGAAGAGACTATCCTGACTATCAAATACCAGAATATCAACCAGTAATAGGATTGCTGTGGAAAACAACTACTGATGAGATGTCTCTAAAGCCCCTCAAGTTTCCCGATGTAAAACTCACAAAACGTACACTCTTAAGTCAGGTCTCTATGATGTTCGACCCATTGGGCATATTTAGTCCCATATCAATTAAAGGGAAGATTTTAGTTCAGGAGGCCTGGAGAGAAGCACTGAGTTGGGATACTCCATTACCTGAAAAGTATACAGAAGAGTGGAACAAATTGCAGGTGGAATATGAGAAGGTATCCTCAGTCAAGTTTCCTAGAAGATGTGATCCTACCTCTGATAATGAGTGTGCTCAATTGCACATATTTTGTGATGCCTCATCTAAGGCGTATGGTGCAGTAGCTTATTGTGTCACTGAAGTCCGATCTACTATGATTATGTCCAAATCCCGAGTAGCGCTATTAAAACAACGTACCCTTCCACAGTTGGAGCTGACCGCTGTTGAATTGGGAACTAGGTTAGCTACTTATTTGAATGGTATGTTTCCCTTTTTAGGTGAGACATATATATGGACAGATAGTGAGATATGTTTGCACTGGATAGCTAAGGATGATAGTCACATAGTTTATGTGCGTAACAGAGTACACAAAATAAAGGAACTGCAAATGAACTATACATTCATGCATGTTAAGTCCAAGGATAATCCGGCTGACTTGGTGAGCCGAGGTGTTGGTGTCAAGAAACTGATTAACGAAACTCTGTGGTTTCAGGGTCCGGTTTGGCTACGTCAGAGTGATTGTCCAGAACAAAAATCATACCAGAAGGTTAATGATGATAAAGTTCATATGGACCCAATAATTATCCCAGAGCCTTCAGTGATTGACATCACCAAGTTCTCCAATTTGGACAAACTATTAACTGTAACTAAATTTGTGTTTAAGTTCCTGAGCAAGAAGGTAAAGATGGATGAATTAGACACACTTACCTACTGGATCAAAAGGATACAAGCTGAAAAGTATGAGGAGGAATTAACACAGCTATGTAAACCCAATCCCAAGCCAACCAAAAGAATGAAGGACCTTGGGCTGTATCTAGACAATCAAGAATTAATATGTTGTCGAGGTCGTATTGGTAAAGCTGATCTACCCCTCAAAACTCGGCATCCGATCCTATTGCCCAAGGATTGCGACCTCACCAAATTGATGGTTTTAAAAGCGCATGAAACCACTAAACACGGTGGGGTAGCAGACACTCTAGCCTATATGCGACAAACATATTGGATACCCCAGGGACGACAAGCTGTTAAACGCTGTATCAAGAATTGCATTATTTGCAAGAGGTATACAGCTATCGCTATTCCTTACCCTGGACCACCAGCTCTTCCGCCAGACCGCATTCACCAAAGGACACCGTTTGAGGTAACAGGTATAGATTATACTGGTGCCATCACTCTCACAGGAGATGATGGTCCACCCAAGAAGGTTTACATATGTCTATTCACCTGTACCAGCACTCGGGCTATCCATTTGGAAATAGCGGAGGACATGAGCTCGGAAACCTTTATAAATTTATTTAGAAGATTTGCCGCTCGGCGAAGTTGTCCCAGACGTTTGATTAGTGACAATGGGACAAATTTTGTGGGCGCATCACCGTTGGTTTCTGAACTATTAAAGAGCAACGCAGTACAGCAAATGTTAGATTCTAGAAATTGTTATTGGTCATTCACAACTCCCAGAGCCCCTTGGCAAAATGGATTTACAGAGAGAATGATAGGTATCGTGAAATCGTGCCTGAAAAGGGTTCTTCACAAGTCCAAGGTCACCTGGGATGAGTTAAGAACTGTTGTCACCGAAATAGAAACCAGAGTAAATAATCGACCACTAACGTATCAAGATGACTCCAATCTGGAAATTGAGGCCTTAACACCGGCTCGTTTATTATATGGTAGACGATTGGACCCAGTCCCCCGTTTGGACATGACCGAGGAATTAGTGGATCCCTCCGTTAATGAAGCAGATGCACACTTGCGACGAAGCTACCATAAACTCTGCAAAATACTGGACGCCTGGAACAAACATTGGGCATCTGAGTATATCTTGAGCCTACGGGAGAGGTATTATGGTGCGAATTCTGCTAGTAACCGTCACAAACCGGTAGTGGGAGACATAGTCTTGTTGAAAATGGACCAACCTCACTCTAAATGGCCCTTAGCAAGGATCCAAGAAGTCTATCCTGATTCCGAAGGAGTTATCAGAACCGTTTAGGTTGTATCTCGAGGACAAACCACTCTCCGAACTGTAGATCGTCTCATACCTATGGAACTCGCCATCCCACCGGAAGAAGAACAGCAACCCATAGTAATAGGGAGCCCAAGACCACCACGAGCAGCTGCTGCGGGGTCTAGAAGAAATTGGCGTGGTTTGTTAGCCGCAGGTGATATAACATGATGCGACACATCATACTTCGCCGGGCCCCAATCTGTGAGAAATAAATTGACTGCACCGGTATCTGGGGAATGTTGGCAACAACCTTCCGATAGGGTAACCTCACTAGAGTGAACAATTTCCTACCAGAACCCGGTGATTGTATATATTGTAGAGATTAATTAATGTTAGGTAATTTAGTACTGTATAAGATTACCTTGATCAAGTTAATTTAGTTATAAAACCTTGTAGAAATAAGTTTAGAAGAACTGTAAAGAGGATCAGTTTAAATATTCCCGCGACCGCATACGCGATCCACCGTTTGCTTTAGGGTCGTTAATATCTTGATATTATGTTCACTAAATCGTTATGAAACGATGTTCACCTTTATAATTATATAATTTAAATGCTGATAATTATTTATATGATTTCGTGAAGAGGGAATGAACCCTTGGTAACGAATTAATATATAGTTTATTTAAGAGTCGGAAATTGAAGTTCCGATCAGACGCTAGTAAACTTTTGAACGGTAGAGACGTGTCCCGTGATCTCCTCCACCACAATCCCCGCGCCAGGCCCGGAGTCCTGACCCTTTAACCCTGGTCTACCGAAGACGGAATCCTCGAAACTACACCAGGACCCTAGTATAGCTAAGTCATTGATATATATGGCCATTGATATAATGTTTAGTTAGGGCATCCTGAGAGATAGGCTACCATAGTTCATGCCATAAGGTAGGCGATCTCAGACTTTATTTTTATTTATGTTTATTAATTTTATATTTCGATTGGTGTGGTAAGAGATAACCTTTGGCCATTTTATCCCCCACAGGGAGGATAGGTGCTTCCGACTTTGGCGTGAATGGTGTAAAGTTGGAAGAAACATATGGGTGTGGTTTCGAATGTACCATCACACATCCATACCGTTCCGTTGCCGTTGAGACTGGTGACAATATTTAGATTACCCATGCAGATAATGCGGTCAACATCATTCACTCCAGAATCATGCAGAATAATTTCTTGATATTCTGGAGGAATATCAAAGTTTCTAGAGTGGGGGATTTCACGCACACTCTCATTGTGCTGACGTTTTCTTCAGTGTGCTCACAACTTGCTGCACTTGGGCTGTTAGTGGATCGCCAGAATGATTATGAGCGTTGGTCTCCTTGGTCACGCAGTCCCCTTCTGTCATCACACTAGCACTGCACCGATTTTTACGATAATGGCGACAGCGCCAGTAGGAGATTCCTGGAGTCATCCAATGTTCTCTGCTCCTCTTCACTTACTCATGCCCAGCATATAGGAAGAGTGGTTTACCCCGCTGGGTGCTCCCAAACTGAATAGACATTTAAGATTTAAGGGTAGGGTAGTGATAGTTTGTATGGTGAAAGCTGGGCATAGACTGACGACCACGAAGGTATAAACAAACGGACGACATGGAGTGCAAGTGTCCTCGAATTTTCAGATTTCCATTGGTTTTCGTCTGCACTAAAAAAGGCACAGAAATCGATATTCAGCAGGAATATCAGAAAATTAGGTCGTAATACTTTCATAAATACATCAATGATCAAATCAAAGCCTGAAACTCGAAAGTCGTCAATTGCCACTGGTTCAATTGTCACTGGTTCAATTGTCACTGGTTCAATTGTCACTGGTTCAGTTGTCCACTGGTTCAATTGTCCCCTGGTTCAGTTGTCCACTGGTTCAATTGTCCACTGGTTCAATTGTCCACTGGTTCAGTTGTCCACTGGTTCAATTGTCCACTGGTTCAATTGTCCACTGGTTCAATTGTCCACTGGTTCAATAGTCACTGGTTCAGTTGTCACTGGTTCAGTTGTCACTGGTTCAGTTGTCCGGTCACCCTCTCGCATAGCACTGAGAGGCTAGGGGACTGGGGAGGCCCGGGAGGGTCGGATTTACACTCCTCCACCCTCCTCTCTCTCTTCCACCCGTCCTCCTACGAAAATACTTTATAAATATCGGGAATAATAGAGAAAATACCTGATAATTGAGGAGGGGGGGGGGGGGAACACATGTGTAGGAGGGATAGAAAGTAATGGAGGGAAATTATCTCACCTAAACAAAAATTTTGTTTTTTTTAGTGCCACTGGGGTGTTTTAAATGTTTTTTTTAGGCCTATGATCTTATGAGTTTTCGGTAATTCCGATCTTCAAAAAAGGTGATAAATCAATAGCATCTAAATACCATTCCATTAGTCTCACATCAATCATAGGAAAGTTGCTAGAGTAAATTATTGCTAGGAAAGTTAGAAACCACTTAGAAACATTTAACTTAATCAATTCTTCTCAGCATGGATTCACTCAGGGACGATCTTGCCTTACTAATTTGCTTAGCTTTTCCTCAGAGGTATATGAAGCAATAGACAATGACAAGTCATATATGATATAATATATCTAGATTTCAGTAAAGCTTTCGACAGAGTCCCTCATGAGAGATTGATGAGGAAGGTTGAAGCACATGGAATAGGTGGATCGTTGTTGGGATGGATTAGGTCATGGCTAATTGGTAGGAAGCAGAGAGTCAGCATAAATGGCACTAAGTCAGAATGGGAGCAGTCAAAAGTGGTGTCCCCTAGGGATCTGTATTGGGTCCTCTTTGTTTGTTATAGAGTATACATAAATGACCTTGATTTAGGTATAACTAGGAAGATAATTAAATTCGCAGACGATACCAAAATGGGGAGAACAATTGATTCAGATAGCGACATAGAGTGCCTCCAAAGGGATCTAGATACTTTACACGAATGGTCAGTAAATTGGCAGATGAATTTTAACATTGACAAATGCAAGGTATTAATTAAAGATAGGGAAGATGAATACAATTGCAAAATATAAACTAGCTAATATGGAATTAGAAAACTCAGACTGTGAGAAAGATCTAGGTGTAATTGTTAGCAACGATTTTAAACCTAGAAAACAGTGTATAAGTGTTCGTAACAAGGCAAACAGGATTCTTGGGTTCATCTCTAGGAGTGTGAGTAACAGAATTTCTGATGTTATCTTAAAACTTTACTTGTCATTAGTGAGACCCCATATGGATTATGCTGTTCAATTTTGGTGTCCTTATTACAGAATGGACATAGATTCCTTGGAGAGAGTACAACGTAGAATGACAAAAATTATCTATAATATTAGAAATCTTCCATATGAAGAAAGGCTGAAGAAATTAGGCTTACACTCGTTAGAGAGACGTAGAGTTAGAGGGGATATGATAGAGGTGTTCAAGTGGGTTAGTGGGATTAATAAAGGGGACATGAAAGAAGTACTAAAGCTCAGTGATAGCGAAAGAACTCGAACCAATGGTTTCAAATTAGATAAATTTCGTTTCAGAAAAGATATAGGCAAATATTGGTTTGGTAACAGAGTTGTAGACAGGTGGAATAGGCTACCAAGTTCTATAGTGGGATCAAGAACGATAGGGAGCTTTAAGAAAAAAATAGATAGGCATATGGACGAGATTGGTAGTGTGTGAGGGGGATCTGCCAGGTGTGGGCCAATCGGCGCTCTGCAGACCCTCGTTTTCTGACCTCTGACCGTTCTGGTGAGGTCAGTCCTAGTGGTGTTAGTGAGCTGGGCTTATAATTAGGCCTTATAATTAGGGTTGGGTGTGACAGGGATATGCTTTGTGTGGGCCAATCGGCTTTTTGCAGACTCCCATTGTCTTATGTTCTTAACTCGACAGTATTTGAACTTAGGCAATATAGACATATAGATTGTCGGTAATACCGCAATATGGTCGAGTAACTCATTCATATACTGTGTTCCAAATGACCATGCGTGAAATACCGAAGAAACGAAAAATCCAACGAAACATAGAAGAGAGAAACGCAGAGAAGGAGAGAGAAGGAGAAATGAAGAAGCAGAGGAAGGGGAAGACAGGAGAAAAACGCACGACTCCACCCAAAGGAACGACGCCCGGATCACCCGCACCTGTAGCGACCCCCAGGGACGCCCGAGTCGCCACGGTGACTGAAGGATGTCCGGTAACCCCAGGGAAGACAATTCGCCCCAGGGCGACCCCTTCCACACCCAAAAGAAAAATAATTTTCTCCCAGAAGTTCTAAATAAAGAACGAATTTCAATTGTATATAGATTCATGTACCATGTAATTTTAAGAATATAGCCAAGCCTAATAAAACCATTTATGTTTAATGTTAACGAATATGTATTATTGTAATGTTAAGAATGTTATACGACAGATCCCCTATGTTTACAAATATTATGATCAATTAAAAGAAGCATGTTGAAAGACTTCGTTGTTAATACGAAAGTTTTCAGATCATCTCACTGAGACCCTTCTATCTAATTTATAATAAACACATATGTACATGTCTTATCATTATCAAGCTATTCTATTTCATAAACAAACCACATTCCTTTCTTTCCTACTTTTGTATTCATGGCTACCAGTCAGGGATGTCACCAATCAAACCTTTCCGCCTCTCGGTTAATCTCGTGACCCCCAGGGCTACCAACACAAAACTCGCCGACCAGGATCCATATACCCGTGTATATTTCCATCTCGTATAATTATATACAAGCTCAGAAATTATCAGTGTTATCCTTAATAAGCTCACCTAACATGCTCATCTATCTCTGTTCTCAATATTAAAGGTGACAGAGTTGTCTGCAGAATCATATCAAAATCCGCCAGAGAAACTCCACTCTAGCATGCCTCCTTGACCCCCAGGGCTACCAACACAAACTCACCGCCCGGGATCCATATAACCTTGTATATTTCCATCTTGTATATATAGAAGCTCAGAAATGATCAATGTTGTCCCTAATAAGATAACCTAAAAATGCTCATCTACCTCTGTTCCCAATATTAGAGGTGACAGACTCTTGTCTGCAGAATCATGTCAAAGTCCGCCAGAGAAACTCCACTTCCGCATGCCTCCTTGACCCCCAGGGCTACTAACACAAACTCACCGCCCGGGAGCCACATATGTAAAATTTCCATCTCGTATATATAGAAGCTTAGAAATTATCAGTGTTACCCCTAATAAGAGAACCTAAAATGCTCATCTACCCCTGTTCTCAATATTAAAGGTGACAGGCTCTTGTCTGCAGAATAATATCCAACGACGCTTGAGAAACCCACTTCATCATAAATCCTTCACCCTGAATTTTCACGCTCCAAGATCAAGCCAAAACATCCTCAAAACCTTGAACAAAAGTCAAATTATCTCCACAACCCCATGACTCCCCCTGTAACCTATAAATCCAAATAAATCCTTGGCTTGGGTAACATCTACATACAGTACCACCTTGATAAACTCTTCAAGTATAGTAGAGTTATATAATAAAGTAAACAAAGTCCATCTCCCCTAGGACACGAAGGACTTCCTGTCCTAACAGAGAGTGCACACGCACGCCCTTGCTCTCCTCAAACAGGGGACGGGTACCCCTCAGTAATTGTGAATACTAGGTCAGGGAAATCTGAAGGAAATTAAGCAACTTTAAGGCTTCTCGATCCCTGGCATCCCACGTTGAGAGTTGGATGTACGGCACCCTGAAGTCCTTACACTGTCTGTGAGTAAAGAAATCCTATTAAGGGGTTTATTTTGGGTTCAACATCAAAATGCGCAGAGACATTGCTCATCAAGATGGGCGTCTTCCACACAATCTGTAATCTCATCTCCACCATAGGAAAGAGGTTTCAAGATGCAGGTCTTAGAGATCTGTGTGTGGAATCAGGTATCATCGCAGAAGGATCAGTGTCAGGAGTGATGAACGGCAAGAGGTACAACAGAGCAGTGAGACTACACAAGCTCGTGTATGAAGCACTGATGAGGCTTGCATGGAAAGGCTTCCTTTCATGGCTAGAAGAAAACCATTCAAGGGACATACACCATCTAGATGAAACACTGAAGGACATCAACAGCTTTCACAGCAATGTGTCTCAGGGACTCTTTCAAGAGCTGATGGAGAGTGAATCATGCACACATATCATGAAGCTTTTCCAAGTTTATCTTGAGACCCTCAGAGATGAACACAACCTCTCAGCATTCTGGATGTCATACCTGGACATGGTTGAGATCATGCTGGACTTAATTCGAGCCTCCAGAGAAGGCAACTGGATGCTCCACCTAGGAGCAATCCGACAGATGATACCGTGGTGTTTTGCCTATGACAAAGTGAACTATGCCCGGTTCCTAACCTACTACTATGCCTTGATGTCTCGACTGCCCATTGAACACCCAGAGGTCCATGAACACTTCATGCAAGGTGGCTTTTCGGTCCAGATCGGTAGCAAGAATCCCTTTGGACGGATCCCTGTGGACCAGACAATCGAAGAGACGATCAACAAAGACACCCAGACACCAGGGGGCACAAAAGGCTTCAGCCTGAAAGGCGGAGCTGTCGCCAGGTACTACCTGACATCGGAGTATCGCAGCAGGTACTTAAGGCAGCTCAGGACTATGGTAGTAGGCCAAAAGTATACTGACTTCAGCCACCCAGACCTACAGATGCCCAGGATTAGAAGAGATGAGGCCGATGTCCAATCTTTAGTTCAACTGATGGAGACCAGCTGGTTGAACCCCTTCAACGCAGAGCAAGAAGATCTTGTCAGTTTGTCAACTGCGACTATGGCACCACCAGAAGTTGTCAAAGACCTTCTAGGGGCCTACAGAATAGGAGAGGATGCATATCAAGCCTTCAAGGAAGAGCGCCTGGAGATCGATACGCCAACTATACAGTTTCATGACACGATGACGAAGACGAAACTGAGAACGTTCACTAACATCAGAATGAAGCCACGCTCACAAGACCATGCCAAGGAGGTTATCTTAAAGGCTGACAGGAACCTATTTGGCCAGATGATCCTTGTTGCCGAGAACAGAAAGCTCAAAATGAGTGATGTCTTGGCTCATCCCCTGGGGCCTTTGCCTTGGGCACTTGCCAGCGGTGATGGGTCTCTCCGCAAGACCAACAAGGCTGCCCTCGCAAAGGAGTTAGAGAGGAATGTTTCTCCTGCAGAAGTGATACCCGAGCCCTCTGCTACCATAATTGATGGGATGAGCCTGGTCCACAAACTGAAGGGAAACGACAAAACTTTTTCACAGCTTGCAGGTACAGCACTGAGTCACGCTGTTCATGAAGGTGCTAAGAGCAGGCGCATTGATGTTGTGTTTGATATCTACAAGGAGACATCCAAGGATGCAGAACGAGCGTCTTATCAAGTTCTTGGTAGAATGGAAGGCACCACAGCACAGGGAGAAGCTCAAGGACAAGGAGCTGTATGTCACATGTGAGCAGCGCTGCTTCAAGATCACCAAAGAGCAGTGGGAAGAGGCTCCTGAGCTTAAGTCAACTCAAGAAGAAGCAGACACACGCCTTCTTCTCCATGCAGCAGGGTCTTGGCTCATGGACTATCAAGGGATCTTTGTTAATTGTGGCATCCCATCAGTTAACATAGAGACCTCTAATAGGCTGTATCGCCAATGTTACAGTTTGAAATTTGTAGGCATCCCTCCACTTCTACTCTTAATATTGTAGGTACGGTAACTGTGCCCTACAAAAGGAACTTAGTTATTACTGGCATTCCAGTGATTAACATAGTCACCTTCTCTAGGTTACGCTTTCCCTAGTTGAAAGTTGAGGAACACAGGCATCCCTACTCCTCAATTCTTTCACTATTGAAAGTTCACAAGTGTCTTATTAGAGAAACTTTGTTAGTACTGGCATCCCAGTATTTAACATAGTCACCTTCTTATAAGTACACTTTCCTTAGTAAAAGTTGAGGGACTCAGGCATCCCTACCCCGCAACACTTTACTAGTGAAAGTTACACTACCACTTCTCACAGAAGATCTGGCATCCCACGATCTTTTGTGTTACAAGGACTTAGCGAGACCCCTCACGGGGACTCTGCAAACATAAGTCCTATGTGCATTTTGTCTGTGGCATCCCATTAGGGATGCCTAAAAGGTTAGCACTGCCTTGAGTTCTTTGAACCTCTTAAAATGGTTACAGACAGTCAAGAAGAGAAGTACTAAACTCTCCTTGCGTTCGTCCAAACTGTCTTCGTAGCGCAATGGATAAATGCACTGAATTTTGGTGTGAGCATCCTAGGTTCGAATCCCTGGACTGCCACATGTATTTCTTGATTTCATTAATTGAGCTTAGGAGTAAAGTCGTTTGGTGGAGGGAACATAATAATTGTGTTATTTCGTCATAACTGAGGCACAATATTAAAAAACCCATTACAAGAGTACCTTAACAGAACTTCATCACCGGTTAATATAAAGGCCAGGATAGACGAGTATAATTGATAAAGCTATAGGCTAAAATACTTGCGTTAGTCCGATATGGTGCCCAACTATTTAATTACAAGTTACGGAGCCATATTTAAGACCCCACGCCCATTAACCCATCTGTAACCTTACTTCACACGATCGGCCAACTTGGACGGTCTACGGAGATTCAGAAGACATCAAGCAGCTAGTGTTCTACATTTCTAAGATAAGAAAGATTGCAGAAAGATACCTAAATCAATGCCAGTGACGAGGCAGAAATAAGTTAGAGTTCAAAAAGTGATCAAATATTCAGAGTTCCTTAACCCCCTTATCCGAGGTAAAATCATCAAAGTGTTCATCAAAGAGAATCTATAGAAACAGATTCCTTCTCTTCGTGTACCAGTGATAAATTTGTTTAGTACACCTCTCTAACTTGAATAAGGAATTAAATCCAAATAAGACGGATTTTCGCATATAATAACTCTGTCATATTTCCGCCCAGTGAGAAAATATTCAGAGTCCATACACTCCTTATTTTGAAATAAATCATCAAAGTGTTCAGCAACGAGAATCTATAGAAATAGATACCTTCTATTCGTGTACCAGTGATAAATTTGTTTAGTACACCTCTCTACCTTAAATACAGAATTAAATCCAAATAAGGTGGATTTTCACCTCAACGAACTCTGAAATAATACCAACCAGTGAAAATATTTTAGAGTCCACAAAACTTGAATTCAATCTTCTGAAGTATACCAGTGCATAAGATTATATATTCATAGAAAAGAAATATATTTACTTACCTTAACCTCGTCAAATACTAGTAGCTAATTAAACCCAAGTCATGGGATATAGTGAACATTAAGGTAAACAGATTAGGTGTTTATACAATCTTTCAAAAAGAGAATATCGATTTGATTTTCAAGAAAAGGGATTCAATTTAAGCCGCATTGAGCATATCTGATCTCCATCTAGATCCGCGATCGTGCTACAAGATATTTAATTAAGTTGCGCCACTTGTGTTCTCGTGTTTAGTGATTCTGATTCAATAATATGTACTTAGTGCATAGGTGAAATAAAGCTGTAGGCCTACTATAAACTATATTTTGGTATTATCTGTGTCTTCTATTGGCTTCCTTATATGTATTTGTATGAACTTGGATATCCCAGTCTCGAAAGAACTCACCCTAACTAATAGTTAAACTTGAATAAAATCAGGGCATAACAATACGCAACTGCGAGTTTCAGGTAATAAGGATATTGTGTCTGTAGACATTGATTTTTAATAGAATAACCAACTAAAATTTAAATTGTCGGATAGACCAATCGATTTAGAAGACGATCGACAGTAGACCGTATCTACAATGAGAGAGAAAGAGATTTGTATATAGGGTCATAGGGTGTTTACGAAATATATATTAGTTAGCCATTAAATTCCGATTTCTCTAAGAGGAGCGTCATAATAAAAAATGAAGCAACGACTAACTAATGTATTTCTATGACTTTTTATTTATTTTATTTAATATATTAACTATAGTAGGTTTATTTGTGCATATATATACTTATTTATAATGCAAGTATATTTATCTTCTTAACACTAGTATTTTGAATGACAAAGGCTCTACAAAGTAGAATGTCGACAAAATTAATTTACACAATCGGCCAACACAGTTAATTAAGCCATTCAAATTCTTCAGGTTAGCGCGATTAGACGTGAATTTGGTAGTCTCGTGTTTAGTTGATTGAATAAGCTTTCTCCATAACAATTAATCACCGTATAAGTTATAATAGTGAGTTATAAGGTTTACAGAAGCGTATTGAGCGGTATTTAAAGTGTTTATATCAAATTATAAAGATGAACGCTAACTTCACTGATAAGCTTGCCCCTCTTGGGTACATTACACATAAGTGTCGGTTTGTCCGGACAATTGGAGAGGGCGGTAATGGTGTGGTCGATCTAGTACGATACAACGGTCGGCTAGCTTGTAAGAAAATTGGTAAGGGAGGCAAAGAACAGATTGATCGATTCACGTATGAAGGAATTATGATGCTAATGGCTGAAGGTGCGGGAGGAACACCACGGGTGATTATGATTGCCAGTGATATGCCAGGGATGCTGATGACATATTGCCCTTACCCTTCTCTGTTCGAGCTACTAAACGAAGATAAAGTGGTAAGTGTCTATCAGGCCTTGTACGTGTTTAACCCTTCCAGCCCGGGTGTCCTATTAAAAGGCAGTAAGCTTGAAAGCCTATTAAGCTTGGTCTGAACGCTGTGCGTCCGACGCATGTAAACAAAGCCGATCGTTGCGTCACCGCACCTCTGAAAACAAAAAGGAGACGTCGGATCAATGTTATTTGCTCCACTGAAATCGTCATCACAACTGAACCAGTTGACTTACAGAGCTCTACTCAACGCCAGTCTACAGATTGAAAACCGCACTACGTTTATAGATGCGTGGGAAATTTCTAGCAGTTAAAATAAACAAAAATACGGTAGCCTAGGCCTAGACGTTTTTCGGCCAGATCGCCCGGGTACCCCGCACTGTCATTAGGAGGGCTAGCCCGGGCCAGGAGGGTTAAGGCTGTGAGCATGGCGCTAAGTGAACTACACAGCGCAGGCATTAGCCATAATGATTTTAAGTTGGATAATGTTTTGATCAATCTGCAAGGTCCACGGGCATATATCATTGACTTGGGAATGGCCTGCCCTATTGGCTGCTGTCTACCTGGTGATCTAAACTATTTCCAGGATAATACTATTGACGACCATAGGAACTACCCTCACTATGACCTTGGACTGTACCTGGGGGGTCCGGCCATGTCCCACTGTGACGTATATTCACTAGGGATCGCAATGAGGATGGTGCTAGATACATTGCCTGAATATGATTATATGCTGTATAGTATATGTAAGAAGATGATGTTTCCGGAAGGCTTTGCCTGACCGACACTGGCACGTGTGATGTATTTGCTGGAGGCCAGGGAGGATGATATTTGACAAGCCAGGCATAGGACCAGTTCACTTGGAACAAAACTAAGGTGAAGAATTGAAAGATAGGTGGAAACTAGAATACGATAGGCCTACTGGTTAAGAGGAAACATGTCTGTTGGTAGAAACTTACTACTGTAACACTTAAGGTGAGGTTGTTTTCTCTGGACCTCCTTCTCCCTTTTGTTTAGTCCCATTAGTTTTGGAATTTTAAGACATTTGCTCCATTAGTTTGGCGATTTTGAGACCTTTTGTGCCATTTAGGTGCCATTGGAGGCGGCTATTGTCGCCTTATTTTAATAATTTTATGCCTCCCAAAAGGCTCGCAGGGGGTCTCAAATTTGTGCACATGGTAGCTTAAGATGTCGGGCAAAGTTGGTCGCCCACAGAGACCACCCTGGGCCACCCCATTTTGTTAAATGTTAAATAATAAGAACAAATATGAGAAATGCCTCGGACTGGGTGATACATTAAGTTACTTTAAAGATGGGGCTCAATAGGTTAAACAACACCTGGAAACTCCCAGGTACCTCACCCCTTCCCCCGCTCTACTATGAGGCGACTATGATGGTACAGGAAGCAGATACCTTTTTTATACCCTTAATATACTGACCCTTCAGGATATAAGGATGTGTTTCTTTACTATATTTTGGCTATTTATAGGACGATCTTATGCAGTTTAGAAAGGATCTCTAGGAATTTATGGGGTCAAAACTCACCCAGTTATGCCTCTAACTTCAACAGATCCTTCCTAACCTGAATAGAATCGACAAATTATAGCCAGAAATAAGTGTCCAAACGCGTCGTCTATCTATCTATTGCCTGACGCCATGATCCCCAAAGGGGTGACCACGAACGAAACGCCCCCATGCACTTTTGTCCCCAGTAAGTCAATGCCCCTCCTCCCAACCAGCACTGTCTTCATCCATATACTTCTTCACTCCATCCTTCCACCTCTCTTTCGGTTTACCTCTCCTTCTCTGTCCTTCCACCTCGCTCTCGTACACCCTCTTAGTCATTCTCTCGCTTCCCATACGTTCCATATGGCCGAACCATCTCAAGGTGTTCCTTTTCACACTTTCCAGCACATCTACCTCCACACCACACCTCCTTCTTACTTCCTCATTCGCCTGTCTATCCCTCATGTTCCTCAATATTATTACTTTGTACTAACAGGACATGGATTCATATAATTTTTATTGTTAGACAGACTTTCAGTTGTAGGACTAATATTTTCATTATTTTCTGTACATTATTAGACAATTTATTTTAGTTCCTGAAGGCCCTCTAAGAATCAAAGGGGTAAAGTTTGCCTCTATTAACAATTTAACCCTCCTTCCTAAGCTGAATAAAATCGTCCAATAATAGCCAGAATGTAAAAAATATGCTGCGACCTTGAATAATGAGAGGGTAATAAAATCCTCAAAATTTCTTTGCGTTAGTTAGGGATTAGGAGGACACTTTTCCAATGGCTTATTATTCCTATGTGGTTCCTCCCTTCATGACAACTATAATCTATTTTTTATAATTAGGCAGGGAATCTTGAATCCTAACTGCTGTAACTCAAATAGGTCTAGAGCAAATGGGCTGTACATTTTCACACGCTCACTACAACTATTACGAGTAGGGATATGTTTGAGATCAAAGAAAGGCGTGTAATAAATGGCAAGAGTCGGCCAGTCTCCGTTACTTTAGGGTCTTTAATTAGAACCTTTAGGGATAAGGTCTGTATTCCTAGCTAGTTAAGGGGTGTCACCAGCTTTTTTAAACTTTCTCTCCTTTTCTCTCTTTCCCTGGCTTGTATCCATTCGGCCCCATTCAGCCAACTGTTTTAAGACATTTATCCCCATTAGGTGTCGATTTCTTCCTGGCGAGCGATAGCAAGCCAGCATTGTATGGAGAAATCCGGCTTCGCCGGAGAAATTTTTCTCTCGAAAAATGTACATATTTAGCTTGCTATCAAAACAAAAATATATATATGCTGGCTCGCTACCGCTCGCCAGGGAAATATTGACAAGTGGATGGTGGTAAACGTCTTAAAATGGTAGGCTGAATGGGGCCGAATGGATACAAGCCAAAGAGAGAGGGAGAGAAAGAGAAAAAAATCAAGGTGGGCTCCCTTAATATAGGTCTGTATTTTTAGACAAACCCCATCATTGTCGGTGGTCATTACAGGTCTCCGTCACTATCCGATGCCCCGATTTACGTTATTATTATAGATTTTTAGGTGTTTGTGTTTGTGTTTTGGCTGGTCCGAGAACGCATCCCTATTTACCTCATTAATTTTAGGGTTTGCTATATGATTTTTCTATTTAAGATCAGGTTTTCAGGAATGTAACCCAATCGTAAATCGAGGGAGACCTGTATAGTGTTGCCGTATTCCTAGCCAGTCATTATGATACTCTTGTTGCTGTAATTGCAATGATAGTACTGTAATAATGTTCCAATACTTCTCATTAGTTACAACAAATAGTGTAACTTATTGACTGGCTAGGAATACAACAAAACTATAGTAGTTACCGCCAATCATGATGGGGTTTGTCTAGGAATACGATCCTAGACAAACCTTATCACAGAAGGCCCAGACCGATGATTGGCCGAGATCAGATAACAGAGAATAGCCCGTCAATGATTGGTCAAGACGAGCCCCCTAGCGGGCAATTGCGAAACGTCCAAGGAAGGTCCGAGAATTCTGGAAGTCGTTCATTACCTCGCCACGTCCAGCTCCAGCAGCAGCCTCATCCTTCTCCTCCTCCCATGCCCTCGTTCCAGGCTTCAGATTCACTACAAGGCCGCTGCGGTCGAGTGGAGAGCACGCTCATGTGTGAATCTGCTTGACCTGGGTTCGATCCCAGCCTAGACGGACATTTAGTGGGTATGGTAGTAGCCTGCGTCCTAGCGTGTTTCACATGCTCGCACCCAGTCGGGGGACACCTCGACGATGTAAGCAGATTAACACACATAACAAAGCCACTCCAACAGCTTCCTCTCTCTCCAACACCCCTTCTCCTCTCTCTACACTCTTCAGCAAATAGATAAGTAGAAAGTAGCTATGAGGTGCCATTGTAAAGGCTTATCCCTCAATACCTTCACCTGCCCCCAGCCAAGTACAGCATCCCAGAGTGATCAGTCACTCCCGTGTTCCGAGCCTAAGGCAGAAGAACCTCAAGACTCTGAAGTGCCTGTTTCTGCTAATGTGCCTGATCCACATTTAGATGAAAAGTTAGAAGAATTAATGAGATTAGTTAACCCTTATGAGCACTCCTGTATCGAGGACCTAAAAGGAGAGTAGACAGACCCTGTAAATGACCCTACACAGTTGGAGAAAGGTGAAACGGCGAGAGTATTAAAATACCCCGAAAACGAAATACCCCTACCCCCGAGACACCATCACCCAGAGAAAAACTAACCACCACAGACGAAGGAAAAGTACCAGCGGCGAAAGGACCAAAAGACAAGAAGAAGAGAAAGAGGGAAGAGACAAACAACACCAGCACCAGTAAGCCGGCCGCACCCGTCACCGAGTCAAGGCCAAGGCCTCATACCTCGAAATGTCCCACCAACCAGGCAGGAAACAAAAAGCAGAAGACCCATCGTCCAAAAGTCCTATTCTCTCAACCCTTTTAAATAAACATGTATCTATAATTTAACCTACAACAAATAACTACACCCCATGTAAACCAAAACCTTGCAATTATAACCTGTCTCAAAATGTAGGATACCTAATATAAATCCATCTTCTCTACCTTTTAATTAAATATGTATTAACAACCTACAACAAATAACTACACCCCCATGTAAACCAAAACCTTGCAATTATAACCTATCTCAAATGTAGGATGCCAACCATAAATCCATTATCTTAACCTTTTAAATAAACATGTATCAACAACCTACAACAAATAACCATATTCCCCGGAGATGAAGAATAGCTCCACCATACACGTTAATCCCCACACACCATAAACATCAGTAAACTGAGCTTTTTGCACTTACCATAATCCAATGTAGGGTAAATAATAGGACAATTTAAAAATAAGGAATATTCCCTATAAGGAGAGGTTTTTAGTTTGTTCCCTAGACCTCCATCAAACTTAAAATTATAGGCCTACCCCTAGACACACTTTCAAGATTAATTTGTATATTTTTCGGTAGAAAAATGTCCTGGCCGAAGCCGTTTCTTCTTAAAATACAGGCTCGCTTTCGCTCTTCAGGAAACTTTCGACACCTATCCTACATGGCATGAAAGGTCTTAAAATTGACAGAAATGGGGCAAAGGTTCTTAAAATCGCCAAACTAATGAGGCGAACGTTAAAACAAATATAAAAATCAATGGGATTAAACATGAGGGAGAAAGGGGTTCAGAAAAAAATCCCTCAAAAGTGGAAATCTCCCCTAAATAATATACAGTTCTAATATACGATCATGGTCAGGAATTTCTGGACAATTTAGAAAGAGCAATTAAGATATCGATACACAGCCGACCCTTTTTAAAAAACTATCTATCTATCTTTTTTTTTTTTTTTTTTTTTTAAGAGACAATGAACGGAGGAAGGAAACACACAGATAAAACAAAAAGGTCCATGTACCTAAAGGCATCCTCCATTCATAAAATGTTTGTAACAACTGGATTTAAACATTTGTAGATTGTAAGTTTGTGGAAAGCAATTCGAGGGAAGTGAATTCCAAAGAGTAGTAGCTCTGGGGATAAATGAATTCCTATAAGCAGAAGTTCTGCATTGTGGAGGAGAAAGTGTAAATTCATGGGTGCTCTCAGCTGCCCTAGTTCTACGGGGAAAGATGTGGAGAGGCGGCACAATTGAAGCAAGTTCTTCGGAACAATTGCTGTGAAAATATCTGTAGAATAATGCAAGGGATGCAACGTTTCTTCGTATGGATAATGTAGGAAGGTCCTGTGTGATTGCAGGGTTATTCTATCTATCTATCTATATGCTCAGGCCCAATCCCCATTTTGGGGGTAGCCGACTCAAGACAGAGCAAGAACAGGGAAAACACAAAAACAAACAGGGTTATTGATTAATCTAATATCTTTATTTTGAATTTTGTCCAACTGCCTCAATGCAACCACTCCACTTCCACCCCACAGAGGTGAACAGTAATCCATCTGAGAACGCACATGACTTTTATATATTACGGCCAACTGCTCGTCAGTGAAGAATTCTCGAACTCTGTACAGGAGTCCCAGTTTTTTATCTATCTATCTATTGCCTGACGCCTGATCCCCGAAGGGGTGGCCAAAAAAAAACTAATTAAGCTACAGAGAACAAATTATTGGGACTCATAACATAGGAAAATGGGAGTCTGCAGAAAGCCGATTGGCTCACACAAGCCAGATATCCCTCTCACACCCAACCCTAATTATAGGCCCAACTCACTAACACCATGAGGACCGATCTCACCAAAACGGTCAGAGGTCAACATAAGAAACAGGGAGTCTGCCCTTTTCGGCAGATCGCCCTCACACCCAACCTATCTCATCCATATGCCTATCTAATTTTATTTCGAAGCTCTCTATCGTTCTTGATCCCACTATGTCACTCGGTAACATATTCCACATGTCTGCAACTCTGTTACCAAACCAATACTTGCCTGTATCATTTTTTAAACAAAATTTATCTAGTTTGAAACCATTTGTTCGAGTTCTTTCGCTATCACTGAGCTTAATCCCTTCCGTCTGATCATTATTACTTATTGAGCTGTGGACAGACATCACTGAAATTCGAATCTCCCCGCCCAAAAAGCTTCTAGGCGCGGCCAACATAATAATCTTATCGCTCGTTTTTCACCCACAAATATCACCCCAACTGCATTTAAATACACTTCACGAGATAGAGGGAAGTCTATACAACAATAGTTCTATAAACAAAAAATAGTGTATCTATAATGGTTATCGTGTACAATTAATATTCGTAAATATTTCTGCTGCAAATTGTGATTTTTGTCACTTTACTTCAAGATATTTCCGAAACTTACTAGATAACTTATTTTTATTTTCATACTAAATCACAGCTATTTTTTCCGCTGAACATGATGGCTGTGTTTAGAATATTCTATCATCAATATTGGATTTTATAGAAATAAATCTATAATGATAATTTTTCGCTCCTATAGAATCCATGCCGCAGCAAAATATTCACTCTGTCGGTTTTCACCCATAATAATTGCTTTTTCTATTTAGTTTTTTTATGAATGGCAAGAGGAAAGGTTATTCTATATGATTTCATAAAAATAAAAAATAAAATAATATTGATATGTGGAATTTCACCGTAGGTGAAAGCATATCTTCAGTCCGCCCGTATTTGCCCTCCCCATTTTCACCGATACATTGTGGGGCAATTTTTGTTTTCTAAGCAAGCGGTATTTAGGATTTTTCATTAGCTTTCGAATGGTATCTATATCATAAATATACGATCAAAACTTCTGTTTTTCCCGAATACTTTTGTCCGTATCCCACATATTTTATAGCCCGTGTGCCGCCCTCGCTGACTGGTAAATATTTTCGCTTCAATTCACGCTCCATTTAAATGTAATTTAAGGATCGATACAGTTTTTAGATATTAATTTTGTATATCGGCAATGAATACAGATTGTTATTTTCAAAGAACCAGCTCTGTACAACAAAAACTCTATTTTATATGAATATTTTCATATTTTTTTTGTCTACTGTATATTCCAACTACTCCCTCTCGGGCATAAGCTGAGAGCCTTTACACTACACCGCTGAACACGGTGAGGCCCGTGAGGTCTTGTTCCAGTCTAGGGAGTGAGACATGCAAAGCACCCCAACTCGAAGCAACTTCATCTCTGAAGCCGCTCCGCCTCTGTGCTTCACCGTCTCATCCCCCACACTCTCAGAACGCCACCTATTGAGCAATTAACTCACTAGGCATTGCCCCCCTGTGACATATTTCGAATATGGGAATATTCATACAATGATATTTAATCAGGGAACAATGCCCATCGTACGCGTAGGGAAATGTTCAGTCCGCCCGTATTTTAGCTCCTCTCTTCCTCCCCATTTTCACCGATAAAATGTGGGACAATGGATATTTTTTAAATCTCGCTAAATAGGATTTTTCATTAGCTTTCCAGTGGTATCTATATCATCAATGTACGATAAAAACTTATATTTTTCACTAATATCTATTTGTCCGTGTGCCGCCATCGCCGACTGGTAAATATTTTTGCTTCAATTCACGCTCCATTTAAATATCCTTTAACCCGGCAACTACTGGAAGACTCTTAAGAGTTTCCCCGGGCGACTGCGGGAAGACTCTTAACCTAAGAAGTGCGCATGGGGGTAATTAGAAACGTCCGCCTGTGCTGACGTATTTGAGCTGTTTCCATCACTAAAATATTCATTTTACCATAAATAGCATTAATACTTATCCATACGCACCTATTATGGGTTGATTATAAAGGTATTAACCTGAAACAACAATAAAACGAGTGAAAACAGCGTTTGGATGGTCAAAATCGGAGATACAGGCCGCGAGTTATATAATGTATGGGTGAGGCAACCTGCTTTCCCGCCAATTTCCCCCAAGGCCACTGAGACACAGTCGATCGATACTCTCTCTCTCTCTCTTGCACTCGCTTGCTAACAGAGATGACAATGCCCTGCTTGCAACTCGCTAATGTTAGCACGAAAATATACCTCAGAATAAGGGAATAACAGGGAAAATAGGTGATAACTGAAGGAGGGGAGGAAAGTGGGGAAGGAGGGGCAGGGGCAAAACAAAAACAAAAAAAATTCGATGTTTAAAGTTGATTTTTTTTTTCTCTGACTCTTAAGAGTCTTCCCGCAGTCCGCCGGGGGAACTCTTAAGAGTCTTCCCGCAGTTCCCGGGTTAAGAGGCTGGGAAAATAAAATCCATTTAAAACACCCAAAAAAAATACTTTTTGTTTGTTTTTGTGTTTCTATTTTTTTTATTTTTTTTTTGCCCCTGGGCCATGCCAAATATCACTCCTCCACCTCCCATCCTTCCCCACTTTCCTCCCCTCCTTCAGTTATCACCTATTTTCCCTGTTATTCCCTTATTCTGTGGTCTATTTTCGTGCTAACATTAGCGAGTTGGTAGCAGGGCGTTGTCATCACTGTTACCAAGCGTGGGAAAGAGCGAGAGAGACTATTGCGTAACAGTGTCTCTCCAGACAAGGGGAGGGGAGGAGGGGAGGGAGGTTGCCTCAGCCATACATTATGTAACTCCCGGCCTGTATCGCCGATTTTGACCATCCAAACGCTGTTTCCACTTGTTTTATTGTTGTAACAGGTTAATACCTTTATAATCAACCTATAATAGGCACATATGGATAAGTATTAATGCTATTTATGGTAAAATAACGATGTTAGTGATGGGAACAGCTCAAATACGTGCGCACAGGAGTGTGGTGTCTCATACCCCCATGCGCACGTCTTAGGTTAAGGATCGATACAGTTTTTAAATATTAATTTCGTATATCGGCAATGAATACAGATTGTTATTTTCAAAGAACCAGCTCTGTACGACAAAAACTCTATTTTATATGAATATTTTCATATACGCATACCTTACAACGAAATAATTTAACCATTCCTTACCTTATGGTTGACTGTTGAACGTAATATGGTAACACCATATGTATTGAGGCTATCCAATCACATTTCAGTAATTTTCAATGCTTTACATTATCACTTATATTACATAAAGCCATATAAGACGATATATCCAGGCGGCGGCCATTTTTAAATGTCGCCGCTATGCGTCCTCCCGGCATGGCTGTCTCAGCCAAATTGGGTTTTTCCCACGTTTAGACGTTACTTGCGTATCGATATTTTTACCTTACAGTGTTGTAAGTCACCTCACGTAAATCCTTGGATTTTCAGTGACACACTAATGAAAAGATATACGCGATCGCGTATATAATAACTTTGGTAGGTTTACATAAGTTTCGCCCCCGATTATATATGCGATTGCGTCAAAATCGGTGTTTGGTCCAAAGTACTTATATACGCGATCGCGTCAGATCAGACTGGGGAGGGTTAAGTACATTTTTCATGTCCCCGTTATTAACCTCTGAAGTGCGCATGGGAGGTATGAGACATCACACTCCTGTGCTGACGTATTTGAGCTGTTCCCATCACTAAAATATTTATTTTACCATAAATAGCATTAATACTTATCCATATGCGCCTATTATAGGCTGATTATAAAGGTATTAACCTGTTACAACAATAAAACAAGTGGAAACAGCGTTTGGATGGTCAAAATCGGCGATATAGGCCGGGAGTTACACAATGTATGGCTGAGGCAACCTCCCAGCCCACCACTTTCCTCCACCTCTGGAGAGAGACTGTCGATCGATACTCTCTCTCTCTCTCTCTTGCAAACAGTGATGACAACGCCCTGCTACCAACTCGCTAATGTTAGCACGAAAATAGACCACAGGAAAAGGGAATAACAGGGAAAATAGGTGATAACTGAAGGAGGGGAGGTGGAGGAGTGATATTTGGAATGGCCCAGGGGCAAATAAAAAAAAACAAAAAAAAATTTCGGTGTTTTAAATTGATTTTTTTTTTCCCTGACTCTTAAGAGTCTTCCCGCAGTCTGCCGGGTGAACTCTTAAGAGTCTTCCTGCAGTTCCCGGGTTAATCCCACTAACCACTTGAACACCTTTATCATATCCCCTCTAACTCACTAATAAATATTCACCATTGATTTTACTCATTAGATATTCTAGTAATCATGACCACAGTTGTACCTGTTGCTTCAGTGTCTAATCTATCACAAATTATTCACCAAGTCTTAGTATGTTTTGAGTATTGTTCGCAAGTGTGGGGAGGTTCAACCCATATAGTGAAGCAGATAGGTGGAAGAATTGTGCGTTTCTTGATAAAAGTGTCAAAATTGGAACACACAATAATAAACGCAGTGCAGTATAATCAAAATTAGCTATAGGGGCATCACAGGTTTGGCCCATGTTGGCTTTGGCAGCCCCTTTTCAATTAATCTCCATTAGAGTACTGGAACACAGATATTTACCCCAAACTGTATACTGTGGTAGAGATGTCAAACTCGTCTCAAATGACTCGTCTGGACAAGGGAAACCACTTATATTCAGAGAATGTTTGGCTAATGTTGACCGTTTAACTTGTACTGGTCCCTGTAGTTTATTATCATGCTACAAATTGGTAAGAATTGTTGCCAATTGCCACTAATTTGGTGAACTACAGGAACCAGTACAAGTCAAATGGTCAACTTTCTATAAACATTGTCTGAACATTTATTGTTTCCCTTGTCCCGAAGTGTCATTTCAGACTAGTTTGACATCTCTACCACAGTATACAGTTTGGGGTATATATATATGTGTTTCAGTAGGCCTACTCTAACGGAGATTAATTGAAAAGGGGCTGTCAAAGCCAACATAGGCTAAACCTGTGATGCCCCTATAGCTAATTTTGATTATACTGCATTTATTATTGTCTGTGCCAATTTTGACACTTATCAAAAATGCACAATTCCCACACATTCTTTCACATATCTGCCACACTTAATACTGCATTTCCTGAAAGGGTAGTCAAAAGTATTTAGTCTCCTCTTACTAATTCCCTACACTCTCTACATGCCACATTTTTTTTTTTTTTTTTTTTTTTTTTTTTTTTTAAGAGACAATGAACGGAGGAAGGAAAAACACAGATAAAACAAAAAGGTACATGTGCCTAAAGGCATCCTCCATTCATAAACTGTTTGTAACAACTGGATTTAAACATTTGTAGATTGTAAGTCTGTGGAAAGCAATTCGAGGGAAGTGAATTCCAAAGAGTAGTAGTTCTAGGGATAAATGAATTTTGATAAGCAGAAGTTCTGCATTGTGGAGGAGAAAGTGTAAATTCATGGGCGCTCTCAGCTGCCCTAGTTCTACGGGGAAAGATGTGGAGAGGCGGCACAATTGAAGCAAGTTCCTCGGAACAATTGCAGTGAAAATATCTGTAGAATAATGCAAGGGATGCAACGTTTCTTCGTATGGATAATGTAGGAAGGTCCTGTGTGATTGCAGGGTTATTGATTAATCTAATATCTTTATTTTGAATTTTGTCCAACTGCCTCAATGCAACCACTCCACTTCCACTCCACAGAGGTGAACAGTAATCCATCTGAGAACGCACATGACTTTTATATATTACGGCCAACTGCTCGCCAGTGAAGAATTCTCGAACTCTGTACAGGAGTCCCAGTTTTTAGAGGCATTCTTAGCAATGCTTCTAACATAATGTGTCCAGCTCAAGTTAGTAGTTAATGTTACACCGAGAATGTCAATACTAGGGGAAGTGGGAATATTTACATCATTAAAAAATATATGGGAGTCAGTGAGATTCTGTCGGTTAGAAAATTGAATGTACTTGGTTTTCTGTGCATTAAAGGAAACTAGATTCTTTTGTCCCAATTCCTCAATTCTAGAAAGGTTCTGGTTCAGAGAAATTGCAGTGTTTATTTTTGAATTTATAAGATCGGGTTGGGTGAAAGAATTGGTAAATGTGAAGGAACTGTGGAGTGTTGAGTCATCTGCGTAGGAATGTATTGGATTATGAGTGGTAGATATGAGATCATTGATATGAATGAGGAACAGAGTTGGGGCCAAAACTGATCCCTGGGGAACACCAGCATTTATGGAGTGAAATTGAGAATAAAGGCCATCTACCATTACACATATTTTTCTGTTATGAAGATAAGAAGAAATTAGTGGAACTAATGATGCAAGGCCGTAGTGTGACATCTTCGACAATAAGGATTGATGCCAGACTCTATCAAATGCCTTTGATATATCCAGTTGCATCTCTCTCACTCTTATACCGCTATTACAGTAATCAATGTCCTTCAGAGCTTTCTCAGTGTGTATACTTCCTCACTTACTTAGAGTGGGGGACACCCGCCAGCTTGTAACACACTCCAACCCTTATTCTGTTCAACTCTCTAACCCAAGAGTGAAGCAATTTTCCCAGTCTTTTTTCTACTCAAAAAGTAAGCTTTGGAACTCTCTCAATCTGTCTTTCCCTCATCCTATGGCTCAAACTGCTTCAAGCTCTGTGATTCGTGCCTGTACGAACTGCGCCGGTAGGTTTGGTGCTTCCATGTTTGCTCCTGCCGATCCACAAGTCTGCCGACTCTGCCAGCAACGAGAGGATTTGACAGCAAAATTGGATGAAGCCCACAACAAGATCAACGCCCTCACCAGGAAGCTGGAATCACTCCAAGAGTTTGTAACACTCAACGTTGGAGTATCAATAACTCCAATTGTTTCAACTCCAGCATCCACCACCGCCCCAACGTCATCTGCCAACAATCCAACACCTGCAGAAGATGCTTCTGACGAACCTGAGCCGACATCAAACCAGGACAGCCGGCCTGTTCACCTTAGTCTCTCCCCCACTCCTCGTGCAAGAAGCCTGCTAGCACGAACAGTACCAACCCCTCGCCCACGTTCTAACCTCTCCTCTCGCCGACCTGTATGCAGAGACCCGCCACCAGAGGTTTCTGGATTTACACCAGTGAGGAACGGTGCACGGCCAACGCAGAAAAGGTCTCATCTACCAGTCACAATGTCAAACAGATTTGAGATATTGGTAGAGATGGAAGACGAACCAGAAGAGACCAGGCTCGTTGGGGATTCCATCCTACGAGGACAGGTCGAAGAGTTCTGCGACAGAGTCCCAAATCGACGAAAAAGATTTTGCATCCCAGGAGCTGGACTGGACGACATTGTGGAAGCCTTCGAAGATACCACAAAAGATGCAAATGAAAATACCCTTTTTGTCATCCATGCTGGTTCAAATGACGTCATGCGCACCAGATCCGAAGAGTTGATGGAGAAATATCGCAATATGATCCAGCACTACAAAAACAAGTCAAGGAATATCATCATCTCAGGCATTCTCCCCAAGATCGACGCACCTGACAAA
This sequence comes from Paralithodes platypus, assembly GCA_032716605.1. Lineage (NCBI taxonomy): Eukaryota > Metazoa > Arthropoda > Malacostraca > Decapoda > Lithodidae > Paralithodes > Paralithodes platypus. The sequence goes on from CM064581.1 coordinate 36,215,202, forward strand.
TTCTACGACAAGGCCTTCAGCACAAATAGCCGACTAAAATATTTGTGTCTGAGGGAAGAAGTTGAATTCATCAACCTCTGGGACAACTTCTACAACCAGCCTACTCTGTTCCGCAAGGATGGCACTCATCTAAACCCTGTGGGTTCAGCACGCATGGGTTGTCTCCTACACGAAGCAGTCCGCAGCCATGGATCAAAAAACGCCATCCGAGAAGAAGCAGCAGTGACATAAATCATCCAACGCCAAGCAAAAAACAGAGGCAACCGAGGACCACCAGCGATAAGGACCGAAGACAGCGAGGACCGAGGACAGCCATGAACATAAAAGTAGATCCGACAAGAACCAAAAATATTATTAAAGAGCGTTCCGTGAGTTCTAAAATAACAAATTTAAAGGTTTTCTATGCAAACGCTCGTAGCATACGCAATAAATTTTCAGATTTAGAGGAGCTAGTGTTTACAAAAAATTATGATGTGATTGGCATAACAGAATCTTGGCTCAATACAGAAGATAGAGACTTTTTAGCAGAGTATTCACTTCCCGGTTATGTAATGTTTGAGAAAAGCCGAATAAATCGAAATGGAGGTGGCGTTTTACTTTATATCAAAGAAAGTCTTAACCCTACCCTCTTGTCAAAACCTCAAATTGTGAACGTCGACACATCTTTTGTGCTAATAAAGAATAAAGTTACAAAAATAATACTTGCGTTAATATACAGACCTCCAGCTCAATCAGTGCAAACTGACCGAGAAATTTACGAACAAATTGCAGATGTAAGTTACTCTCAAGATACCGTAATTTTTGGCGACTTTAATTTACCTGTGACCAAGTGGGGCGATACTCTTACTTCACACTCCGGACATGACTTGTATACGAACTTGCAAGAGAGTTCGCTTTATCAATTTGTTCGAACGCCGACCCGTGATAATAACGTTCTTGACATTGTACTTGCAACAAAAGAAGAATTAATAGAGAATTTTAATGTTGGTGATGAATTTAGTAACAGCGACCATCGTATTGTACGATAACTTTCACTTTAAAGTTTACTAGTAACGAACCAAACAGTAGCATCGAAAAAGTCCCTAATTTCAAGAAAGCAAACTTCCATAAACATAGAGCTATGTTTAAAGAAACTGACTGGAACTTTTTAATTAACAATAACGACATAAATACATCTTGGAAGTTATTCGAAACCACATACCTAAAAGAAGTGCAAGATTGCATACCATCGAAAATATGGTGTCCAGGCCATAATAATAAGCCCAAATGGTGGAATAAAGATATTTCAAACTGCCTGCTTGCTAAAAATTTTGCTAAGGATAGATTAAAATCCTCACAAAATGACGAAGAACGGGTGAAATTTGTAGAGCTACGACGCAAAGCCAAAAAGTTAATTAAGCAAAGTAAAAAGACCTTAGAGTTACATATTGCGAATCAAAGTAAAACAAACCCGAAAGAATTCTATAGTTATATCAGAAAGAAAAAAGTAGTTACTTCAACTGTTGGACCGTTAGTCGATGAAAAAGGAGAATACACCAAAGACGAAGTACAAATGAGTAATGCCCTCAATACCTTCTTTGCATCAGTTTTTACAACAGAAGACCTCAGTGATATCCCTACACCATCGCCGATTCAGATTGATAATTCAGATGTTCTAAGCAATATCACCGTTACAGAGAGAGAAGTATTGAATTGTTTAGATAAACTCAAGGTAAATAAAACGCCTGGACCTGACACAATCTCGCCTAGAGTTCTAAAGGAAGCTAAGGATGAGCTCTCCAAACCACTGACATTACTATTCAATAAATCCTTGCAGTCTGGAACTATGCCTGATCATTGGAAGCTAGCCAACGTAACACCGATATTCAAAAAAGGCAACAAATCCCTACCCAGTAACTATCGTCCAATTAGCTTAACCTCAGTTGTATGTAAATTGCTAGAAACGGTCATACGAGACAGACTCGTAAATCACTTCGAGGAAAATAACATACTTAAAGATAATCAACACGGCTTTCGTAAAAAAACGTTCCTGTTTAACAAACCTCTTAGACTTCTTCCACGATATCCTCAACCTCTACGATGAGAGTAAAGCTGTAGATATTATATACCTTGATTTTCAAAAGGCCTTTGACAAAGTTCCCCACAAACGTTTACTGCTAAAACTAAAAGCGCATGGAATACAAGACGGTGTGTTGAAATGGATAGAAAATTGGCTCAGCGACAGAAAGCAAAGAGTAGTCATAAACGGTAAGGCATCTAAATGGACCAATGTAAGTAGCGGGGTACCCCAGGGATCGGTACTAGGTCCAATTCTCTTTCTAATTTACATCAACGACATAGATGAGGGTCTCACCTGTACAATCTCAAAATTTGCTGACGATACAAAAATTGCAAATAGCATACTCTCAAAAGAACAAGTTGACGAAATGCAACACAATCTAGATAAATTGTCATGTTGGCCCAAATTTGGCAAATGAGTTTCAATGCGGATAAATGTAAAGTACTGTACTACATATCGGATACCTAAATGAGAAAGCAAACTATTCGATGAATGGCACTCAGCTTAAGAATGTAAACAGAGAAACCGATCTGGGAGTAACAATATCGAGTAACCTAAAACCAAGTCAACAATGTTCAGAAGTTGTTAAGAAGGCAAACAAAATAATTGGCTTTATAGGCAGGTCATTTGAGCATAAATCCAAAGAAGTTATCCTAACCCTTTACAATTCCTTAGTCCGCCCTCTTCTGGAATACTGCGTTCAATCCTGGTGCCCGAGTTCAACGTAGAGTTACCAAAATGATACCTAGCCTAAAGAACAAACCATACGAAGAGCGTCTTAGAGAATTAAATCTATTTCCTTTAACCCAGCGCAGATTAAGAGGCGACTTAATTCAAGTGTTCAAAATCATCAAAGGCATCGACAATATGGACTGTAGTAAGTACTTCACTATCGACCAATCTAATTACACACGGGGAAACGGTTGCAAAATTATTGGTAAATCTTTTAACTCACACGAATCTAAGAATTTCTTCTTCAATCGAGTTGTCAACTTGTGGAATGGGCTTCCCCGAAACGTTATAGACTGCATCACCGTTGATTCATTTAAACTCCGCCTAGACAAATATCTCGCATCAAACCCGCGACTGACTGGGTTTGTAAATGAATAACTTTATTTTATCCCCCCCTCAGTTACTAACCCATCTGTCCCCTACTAACTTCCTAATCCTGCCACAGACATTGGTTCCAGGGCAGTAATTCCCTTTCCAATGTTCCCTTACCCACTCTAAACCACTGTTTGGACACTTGATCCTCAGTGTTTTGGAGGACAAGCAACCTAGAAGGGTCACTAGATCTGTTGTTGCTTGATTTCCTTTGTACTCCTTTGTACTCCAGACATTTCGACTCCAATGTACCTTGAATTTTGCTCTGTCATTCTTTCAACTTTGGGGTACACACTTGTTTCAGGCAGTTTTGCCTTTTGTCACTTTCATACACATTAGAAATAAATAGTGGTCTTAGTAAAAAATAACTGAAGCTGGACTAAAATATATTTATTGATTTTTTTCTTCATAAAATTAAAGTCTTTGTTTCAAGCAAGATAACATTTTGATCTATATAGCTTATAACAATACATTTTGATCTATATAGCTTATAACAATACATTTTGATCTATATAGCTTATAACAATACAATTTTGAACCATCAACATTAGTTTGTAGAACAAAAATATTGAAATAAAAATATAAATATGCAATATGATTAATAATTAATTAAAACTATTTATCTATCATACAATATTTTGTTCATATTTTGTTCAAAATTAGCATATTGCTAACACCAGGTTTATGTTTATATGAACAAGACGTATATAGTTTCTGTGGCAGAATTCATCCAAAAGATTCCCACCCTTAAAGACTGACCCTGCACCAGGCCACCACACCATGTAGGCTACACCTACCAATACACAGACATTTTTAATGGAATACAATTTTTTGGTCATCTGTGTATCTTTTGGAGACTAAAAAGCTTTGATGTTGGTGTAATTGTTTCTCATTATGCATGTAGTATATTTGTTGTATTTCCTTCTGATTGTCTTGCAGAATGAATGTTGATGTATATTTTCTCATTTGTCATTGGCTTTGAATGTTCGTATTTGTGGTATTTAACATATACAGTATATGTGAAAATAATCCTTTGTCACTTTCTTTCTCAAGATGTAAGAAGTGTGATTATATTAGAGTTGTTTCTTGATGTAAAATAGATATAGCAAGATAAGGCATGGTACTTTTTGTTTATGGTAAAGCTGAAAATGGTAAAAATAATTGTTACATGAATTAAGTAGTGAAGGCAGATTTTCAAGACAGTAAGGCTGAGCTAAATGATGTTAGTAGTGTAATGATAAAGTGTTAAATTGTAAGATGAGGAAAGGTGGTTGTTACTATAGTTTATTATAGTGATGGTGAAGGATGGTCTAGTACTGGTGGTTCTTAACAAAGAGTCCAGCTTCCCCAGCAGCTCCCGCCACACTGCCGGCAGTGTATTTCCCCACAGAAGCGGCCCCGTTGGCCCTGGCTCGCTTCAGAAGTTCTGCCTGGCCGGCCTTGACGTCCTTGCCCTTCCATGCCTTCAATGCTGAGGCCTGCAGAGCACGACCATAGCTGAAGGTGAGGGACCAGGGCTTCTTGCCTGCCTTGCACTTGTTGATGGCATCCAGGTGAACAGTTGCCTCTTCCTCAGACTGACCGCCAGACAGGAAGCAGATGCCAGGCACCGCAGCTGGCACAGTTCTCGACAGAGCCACTACTGTTGCCTGAGGACAAATGTTGGGGTTAGGTCAATGCTCATCTAATAAATAACAGGTAATATAACATGTCTTTGAAGATACCCATACTGTATATCATACTAAATATTTAGAGGATCAGTAGAAAGAATCTTTAAAATTTATTTTTGCAATGCTTTGGCAAGTTTGATCTGATATTTAATCTGACCAGTCAATGTAAGAAGAAAAATATTTAATAATTAATCTTAGATAACAAACCAAATAGACTAAACCTTTAGTTCTAAAATTTTAAATCTACAAACCTCTGCTGCTTGCTGCGGTGTGTACTTGACGGTGCAGGACTGTCCAGCCAGAACCATGTTGGGTTTGAGTAAACTGCCCTCCAAGAACACGTGGTGGTCATTGAGAGCCTTGTAGGTAAAGGCCAGCACAGTTTCTGTCACCTTCTGGGCACGTAGCAGGTCATGGCTGCCGTCCATCAGTACCTGTTTATAATGGCATATAAATATTTACAATCTATTAATGTATATACCCATCTATATCTATCCAAACATCCACATCTCTCCCTCCCCCAATACACACACATACACACATAAACATATACTGTGTGTGTATGTGTATATATATATATATAATATATATACAGTTGGTCCTTCGGTAACGTGGCTAATGTGTTCTGGTTACCTCCCGTGTTAGCAAAATCCGCATTACCAAACCCATATGTTTACATGTTAAAGGTACCTTGGTGTTCTGGGGATTTCCACAAAGTCCACTTTTTCTCCATAGAAGCCTATGTTATAATAATAAATTCAATTATAAAAGTTATTTTACATGTGCATTGGGTTGATTTGCATATTGCAACTCTTACCTCTGAATAAATGAAGTGTTGCATTTCCCCCGTCCCCCGTCCCCCCCCCCCCCCCCTCCGGATCCATCGCCGTCACTGCGATGAAGTTGATGGTCTGGTAGCTCTCGCCGCCAGCCATTCGTTGATAAGGCATGGTCCCTCCCCAGCTTCAGCATCAGAGTCCTCGAAGCCACTGTAGTCGGCATCTGATACAACCGACAGTAAATCGTCTGGTGGCTGAGGGTCTGAGTCTGAGTCACTCGACACCACTTGTTCCTGTTGCTGTGCTCGTTGGCAAAAGAAATCAGTTATTCGTGTCTGCTGGCATGCATTTATCCTGTCGTGAAACATATCAAAGTAGGGCTGGATGGCAGCAGTAAAGCTTGCTATTATCTGTGCTGAACGGTCATGTTTGGGATCAAAGTTGTTCATGTGATGTCCGAGGCGTTGTGACAATTCTACAAAATCCCGTAGACCAGGAGTGTTCGGCTCTTCCTGGGGTTCGTCTTCTTCTCGGTGTTCTTCCTCTACCTGCTCCTCCTCTTCCAAATCCTGCAGTAGGTCCTCGGCATCTAGCTCCTGTGGTGGCTGAATCAAACCTTGAATATCTTCTGGCCCCACTTCATCCATCCCGGGCACACATCTGGCAACCTCGACTGCGCTCTCCACCACTGCCTCAAGCCTGAATGGCTCATCAGGTAAATCCAGCTTGTGCCCAGGTAACCCCTCTAGAACATTCCTCCAGGCATGGTGGATTGTAGCTCTTGTGACATTAGCTCTTGTGACATCAGCCCAAGTTTCCACCATCGTATCCACTGCGTTCTTAATATGAAACCTTTTCCAAAAGGCATGAACTGTCGTAGCTGCTCCGTCGCCGGGTTCCTGTTGCTGTTGTTGTCGTGGAGGCGAGTTTGGTGCAGGCTCATTGAGTGGTGGGGGAGAGTCAGGAGCAGACAGTTCTTCGAGCGGTGGGAGAGAGTCAGGGACTGATTCTTCGTCCGACATCTGTACCAGTTCTTCTTGGGTGTCAGTGGCAGTGTCGCGCATCAGGAAAGTTTTAGTGGCGTACGCACCCTTAAAGCACGCTATCACCTCCTGGTCAAGGGGTTGTAGCAGGGACGTAGTGTTGGGGGGCATGAACATCACTTTTACGTTTGGGTGCCGATCAACAAACAATCTGGAATGTCCTGGTGCGTTGTCAAGCAGTAACAGTGCTTTAAAAGCAATGTTTTGGCGGGTACAAAATGTTTCCAAGTCCTTTACAAAATAATTGTCGAACCATTCGAGGCTCAACGCTGACGACATCCAGGCCTTCTTGTTGCTCATCCAGTGCACATTCAACTTGGTCATGTCCATATTGCGATAAGGCCTTGGGCGCTTTGCCTTATGGATGATTAGAGGCTTCATCTTGCAGGTGCCGGAAGCATTGCAGGTCAACAAGATGGTTACACGTTCTTTGGCCATTTTGTAGCCCCTTGCTGCCTTCTCCTTGCAAGAAATGTAAGACCTTTTAGACATTTTCTTCCAGTTGACTCCCGACTCATCGCAGTTAAAAATCTGATCCAAGTTGTAGCCATCGGCCACAATAACCTCACACAAGAAAGCAGGGAATTCGTTGGCTGCAGCATGGTCGGCGCTTGCTGTCTCTCCTGTTATCCGAACACTTTTAATTTTGTTTCGTTTATTGAAGGACACCAACCACCCAGCAGATGCCTTAAAGGGTTTGGGGTTCTGTACATTGTTCATTCAAGCCACTGCTGCATAATATTTCTTCGCTTTTCTCTGATCATCCGTCCGTCTGTCGGCACATGATTCTTCTGTTGCCTTCCCAAATAACGCACCATTAGCTTCTCTGTCTTCTTTAGGATGACATTTCCCACTTTAACCGACGCCTGAGTACCCTCTGCGGGGTTTCCCTTCATAATGTTGGCAATCTTCTCCCTGTCCTTCCAAATGGTACGAATTGTACTCTCGTTAACATCGTGACATCTTGCCAACTCAGCTTGTCTCTTTCCCTTCTCTAACTCCTTCACGATGTCATATTTCTGTGCGTACGTAAAGCTACGACGCTTCTTGGGCGGCATGGCGGCGAGGTCAAGTCACAGAAAGAAAGGCACTTTGAGAACCACGGTCTGTGTTACAACACACGCGGTGGGGGGGGTCGGTACCTGAGGCGAACAATGGTGGAAGGACGCTGGGGAGGGAATGACATACCCGGATGAGCCGCAAGTGACGTCACTGGACCAGGGAGGGAGACGGAACAGCCTCGCCCGGCCCAGGAGAGAGAAAACTGCCCAGCTGGACCCCGCGCCAGTGTAAGTATTGACCGTGCTAGCAAAACTTTTGATATTTGGGGTGTACCGCGTGCCACCAAAACCGCGTTTCCAAAACACGCGTTACCGGAGGACCAACTGTATATATATATATATATATTATACAGATTATATATATATATATATATATATATATATATATATATATACATACACACACACAGAGTAGGCTACACACATGCATACATATACGTTGTTGTAGCTCCAAGATTCCCTTTTATAGGAATCCCGTGGCGACCAGGTAGTCCGCCACTTCCCCAGGGTGGATCCAGAGATCTCTGAGTGAAGTGAGGTTGAAGTTATGTCTATGGTGGGCAAGTGCTGGGCAGTGGAGTATTTAGTGTTTTGTGTTGTCATTGGGATGTTGACAGCGAAGGCAAGAAGGCAGGGTGGATTGGTTCAAACCACGTTTGTTTGTTTTTTTATTTATTTTTTTAATAAACAAATGTGTTTTGTTTTGTTTTTTTAAATATCTGTGTGGGATTCTTTAACTTTGAAAAGGGTTTAATTAATTGGTTTCCAAAAAGAATGAACTTAATCACTTTACATCAGTTTTCTCAAACATATAAATTTATTAATAACCCTTTCAATGGTATACATTTATGACGATGATAGAGTTGTATATAATATTAATCTTAAAAAAAAGCAAGTACCTTTATGACAAAACATTTGATAATCACATCTTCATATTTTAATAAGAATTACAAAAATATGACACTGATTGTTATTTATCAGTAAATTATAAATGACTTTCTCAATAAAATATAATAGAATTGTCTCTTAGTGTTCCTTAACAATATATTAACATTGTTTTATGTATGTATGTACAGTATGTTACTCAGGCACATACCCCCATAGCTAGGGGTGGCTGACTCGAGACACAGCCCGAACAGGTTTGGGGCCGTGGGAGTGCTGGAGTGACCTTGGTGATCCCTGGTCTCGGAGTCTTTTCCTGGGTGACCTAAATGTGTGTGAATTTGTGTTTTTGTTTTTGTGTGTTCATTATTTGTTCCTATTCGGGCTCTGTCTCAAGTCGGCCACCCCCAGTTAAAAAAAAAAAAAAAAAGAAAAAATGGGGAATGGGCCTGAGTGTATATACAGTATATATATATATATATATATATATATATATATATATATATATATATATATATATATATATATATATATATATATATATATATTCACACACATCTAGGTCTCTCAGAAGACCCAGAGACCAAGGATCACTAAGGGCCTCCAGCACTCCCCCGACCTCCAGGAGAGGTTCCGGGTCTCAGCAGGCAGACACACAGCAGAGCACACCGCAATGACTGCCCACCTCACATCCAGGCATGACCCTTCATAATACCAGCGCCCCGGGCCAGGCACCTGACGGACTATTATCTAGCCCAACTGGTGCACGACCCCCTCTCCCAATTGACCGCGTTATCACTGATTTATTCACAAGCATTCTCCATTCATTCCTAAAAATTACCACTTCTCTTGCCTAATCTATAGTAATTTTTCTATCTTCCAACACTTATACTACACAATCTCTTCTTCTCAATAGAGGTCTTCCTACCCCTCTACCTCTCCTTGTATCGGACTCATATATTATCTTTGTAAGCCTTTCATCTTCCATTCGCTCAACATGTCCATACCAGCACAGCACCCTTCTGTCCACTCTGGCCGACAAAGGTTCCTGCTGCCCCACTCTCCTACATATCTCTTCATTCCTCAATCTGTCTCTACGAGTCACTACATATATACTCCTCAAGCAGCTCATCTCGATCACATCTAGCTTTCTTCTCTCATTTGCCTTCAGAGCCCATGTTTCAGCCCCATACATCACTGTTGGTATAACTATCCCTTGATACATTGCACTTTTAGCTTTCATTCCGAGATTTCTCACCTTCCACATACTTCCCGTTGCTCCGAAAACTTCCTTCCTTCACATACTCTCTGTTTTACCTCCATTTCCATACCTGCATCCCTGCTTATCATTCCTCCTAGATATTTAAAACACTCTACTTGTTCCAGTATTTCCCCATCCAGCTGCACATCTAGATTCACCCTACGAGCACTTCTATTATTCACCATCACTTTATTTTTATTGACTTTCACACTCAGCTTCCTCCTCCCAAATACCACACCAAACTCTTTGACTACTCGCTGCAATTTCTCCTTAGAATCTGCCACCAACGAATTGGGTACCCCCAGCTATGGGGTATGTGCCTGAATAAATATATATATATATATATATATATATATATATATATTATATATTATATATATATATATATACCTGTACAGTATATGTAGTAAAACTCGCAGGCAAAATTAAACATTGGAACACCTGAAGATGTCGAGAGAATAGATGAAAGTTTGGTGTTCCAATGTTTAATGTTTCCTGCGAGTATTACTACATAATTTGATCACACATTTGTGATTTAGTCTCCACATATATATATATATATATATATATATATACTGTATATATATATATTGTACTCAAAAACTGTGCTTCCGTGCTGATCCCCTGCCTAGGCAAACTCTTTCGTCTCTTGTCTCTCCTCTAACGTCTTCCCTTCTTGCTGGAAGTTGATCTAATTCAACCTGTCCCAAAGAAGGGTGACCGCTCTCAACCCTCCAACTATCGTCCAATTGCTCTCATCTCTTGTATCTCTTAAAGCTTTTTAAACTATTCTTGCTTCCAAATTTCTTAAGCATTTCTCTTCTCATAATCTGCTCTCAGATCGCCAGTATGGCTTCCTTGACGGTCGCTCTACTGGTGATCTTCTTTCATATCTTACTAACTCTTGGTCATCCAACTTTCGGGACTTCGGAGAGACTTTTTCTGTCGCACTAGACATATCGAAGGCCTTCGATAGAGTCTGGCACAAATCTTTAATTTCCAAACTGCCCTCCTTCGGTTTCTGTCCCTCCATCTGTGCCTTTGTCTCTAATTTCCTTTCCGGCCGTTCCATAGCTGTGGTTGTGGACGGCCATCGCTCATTTCCTCATCCTATCAACTCTGGTGTTCCTCAGGGTTCTGTCCTATCTACTATTCTCTTTCTAATTTTCATAAATGATCTTCTCAACTGTACATCCAGTCCCATCCATTCATATGCAGACGACTCTACCTTACACCACTCATTTAGTTTTCCAGAACACCCCAGCCAGCAGTCCCTCAAAAGCAAACGCAATGAAGCCATAAAACACTAATCTTCTGATCTAGCTACTATTTCCAATTGGGGTAGAGAAAACCTTGTTGCATTTAATGCTTCCAAGACTCAATTTATCCATCTTACTACCCGTCAGGAACCACCAGAGGACTATCCCTTATTCTTCAACAATACAAAAACCAACCCTTCCTCTTCTCTCAATGTTCTCGGTGTCTCCCTTTCTTCTGCTCTCACTTGGAAGGACCATATTACCAGTCTCGCTAAGGCAGCCTCCCAGAAGCTGGGTGTGCTCAACCGCCTTACGGGGTTCTTTACGCCTGCGCAGCTTCTTGCTCTGTACAGGGGCACTGTGCATCCTTGTATTGAGTATTGTTCACATGTGTGGGGAGGATCCTCTCACACCACACTCCTAGACAAAGTAGAAAGGAAAGCCTTTCGTATCATTAACTCCCGTCCACTCACCAACTCTCTCTCTTCGCCGCAATGTTGCATCTCTCTCGCTATTCTATCACTACTACAATTTAATAAGTGTTCCTCGGAGCTTTCCCAGTGTATACTACCTCCTCTACGTAAGGTACGTAGTACCCGCCTTGCAACACTCTGTGCAACTCTCCAACCCAAGAGTGAAACACTATTCTTCAACTCCGTGTGTCCAGGCATTTTAGCTCGAACGTCCCTTGATTTTGGCCGTCACTCTTTTTTTTTCACCCTGCAAGAAGGGTCTTGAGTTGGATCTATTCTGTGTTTGTAATCTTGTAATGGCGGGTGGTGGCCAGACCTGAGGAATGCAAGTGTGACTCGGTTTCTCTGGGAAGCATATACAAACCATACAGAAACAGAGGGAGAGATAGACAGATGCAGATATGATAGATAGGGGCTGAAGTTACTTATAAATAAGTCTCCAGTTCCATGCAAGCATGGAAGCATCCCAAATGCTACAAGGCATTCCCTTCAGGGCAAGAGCAGCCATTCCAGAGAATAGATTTGGTGCTCTGGTGTCCCATAGCCACTATGAGACTGAAATAAACCGAAATGAACGGTGGCCCAGACTTACGTCATCCCCCTTCCAGCTGCCTCTTACGACATGCAGTAGACATGTGGGGCATATTCTTATATTTTCTTTTTCCCATGGGTGGAGGCCCCCTAACCCCCTGGGGGTATTAGGATTATATACTTGTACACTTTCAAGCCATAATAAATTAGCACTCTGAGTTATTGAACCGTTAATACCAAAATGAAGAAATTGCAATAATATACAGTATAGTATCATTATCTCGTTTATATACAATACAGATTCAAAGGAGTGTAGGCCTAAGATTATTGTGGCTCAGAAGTGTGCAAACTTCCATAGAATATGTATATTAAAACAATATAGGTTTTGTGAAAATGTATAACTTACCTCGGGTTCAACAATTGGGACAAGTCCGTTCATCTGGCAGATTGAGGCGTAGCGAGCCAGGACGTTGGCATTCTCCAGCATTCCCAAGTAGCTGGGGGAGTTAGTTCCGATCTTGAGAACACAACGCCACTTGGCAAAGTCACAGCCGTCCTTCTTGTACTGAGCACAGCGCTGAGAGAGGTCGTCCAGACCCTGGGTGGTGCTTTCTCCCTCAGATCCCATCAGTGGCACCACACCCTTGTCAACCTAAAATTATATTTATATCTTCAATATTCATTTGTAGCAACAGCTACTCCTAGTTCAAATATCAACTTATATCGTTCTTAACACCAATAACTCTAAACAAAATTAATGAAAGCATATGATTCTCCAGGGATTCGAACCCAGGACACCACATACAGAACTTTCACTTTGCAAAATTGGCGTGTATGTTGATATAACTATTAATGACGGCCCTCACCTTGATGCCTGGGATGATGCCCAACTGCTTGATCAGTTCGACGAAGGGACGACCATCATCAGCCTTCTGGTACAGTGTCTCGTGGAAAAGGATTACTCCAGAGATGTAGTTGCCCAGTTCCTGTTGTCAAAAGTTTACTTAGCAATATTTATGCTTCATTGGGAAGACACTACTGTATATGCATTTATTAAAGAAAAAAAAATGGTTATGTACGTAAATTAACACAGTTATCTATGTATATATATATATATATACTGTATATATATATATATATATATATCTATATATATATATATATATATATATATATATATATACTGTATATATATATATATACACAAGTATATATACAAAAAATTTCCGTCTGTGTACTCATACCTCATGCTTCCCAGTACCCTGGAAAGAAGCAAACATCCATCCAGTTCCTAAAAAAGGTGCCTCTTCAGATCCATCAAACTACAGACCAATAGCTATAACTTCCACTCTTGGCAAAGTTTTTGAAATTATATTAAATAATCACATAATTAAGCATCTGGAGAATAATAAATTAATCAGTGATAGGCAATATGGTTTTAGACGATGTCGATCAACTGCAGACATCCTTTGCCTTCTTACGCATCAAATCAACCAAGCTACAGACCAACATGGTGAAACACATACAATAGCACTGGATATATCAAAGGCATTTGATAGAGTCTGGCATCAATCCTTATTGTCGAAGATGTCACACTACGGCCTTGCATCATTAGTTCCACTAATTTCTTCTTATCTTCATAACAGAAAAATACGTGTAATGGTAGATGGCCTTTATTCTCAATTTCACTCAATAAATGATGGTGTTCCCCAGGGATCAGTTTTGGCCCCAATTCTGTTCCTCATTCATATCAATGATCTCATATCTACCACTCATAATCCAATACATTCCTACGCAGATGACTCAACACTCCACAGTTCCTTCACATTTACCAATTCTTTCACCCAACCCGATCTTATAAATTCAAAAATAAACACTGCAATTTCTCTGAACCAGGACCTTTCTAGAATTAATGAATGGGGACAGGAGAATCTAGTTTCCTTTAATGCACAGAAAACCAAGTACATTCAATTTTCTAACCGACAGAATCTCACTGACGCCCATATATTTTTTAATGATGTAAATATTCCCACTTCCCCTAGTATTGACATTCTCGGTGTAACATTAACTACTAACTTGAGCTGGACACATTATGTTAGAAGCATTGCTAAGAATGCCTCTAAAAAACTGGGACTCCTGTACAGAGTTCGAGAATTCTTCACTGACGAGCAGTTGGCCGTAATATATAAAAGTCATGTGCGCTCTCAGATGGATTACTGTTCACCTCTGTGGGGTGGAAGTGGAGTGGTTGCATTGAGGCAGTTGGACAAAATTCAAAATAAAGCTATTAGATTAATCAATAACCCTGCAATCACACAGGACCTTCCTACATTAGCCATACGAAGAAACGTTGCATCCCTTGCATTATTCTACAGATATTTTCACAGCAATTGTTCCGAGGAACTTGCTTCAATTGTGCCGCCTCTCCACATCTTTCCCCGTAGAACTAGGGCAGCTGAGAGCGCCCATGAATTTACACTTTCTCCTCCACAATGCAGAACTTCTGCTTATCAGAATTCATTTATCCCCAGAGCTACTACTCTTTGGAATTCACTTCCCTCGAATTGCTTTCCACAAACTTACAATCAACAAATGTTTAAATCCAGTTGTTACAAACATTTTATGAATGGAGGATGCCTTTAGGCACATGGACCTTTTTGTTTTATCTGTGTTTTTCCTTCCTCCGTTCATTGTCTCTTTTCAAAAAAAAAAAAAAAAAAAAAATCAATAGTAGCATATAACTCATGACTTCTGTATTTAAAAATACTAACCTTGTCTGAGGTAAAGAGCAGCTGGCGGTACTTCCTCCGGTTATCATCAGTGTTCTCGAGACCGATGTCAGCAAGACGCTTGCCCATGGTGCCGGTGGACTCATCAGCAGCTAGAATACCCTTCCCCGGAACCACAATGGCATTGGCAATCCTGCGCAGCTCCTGCTGCAGGGACTCACTAGGGTAGCTGAAGTAGGTCGTCATGGTGGATCTGCAACAAAAAGAGTAAGTTATATTAAATGGCGGCTGTCGAAATTTGTTATGCTAGACAAAACAAGTATTGTGGATTCTTCTAACTGGGAGAAACTAGGAACTCAATATACTGCCCACCCAGGGCCCTGTGCCCCTCAGCAATTATGAAGAGAAAGTTGAGGGGCAAAGGAAAAATGTGACGCTTTGGCTTCCAATCTTGGTAGATTGGGAGGTCAATCCACGGAAGAAACGCCGTCACTTGAGATCTAGAAAATATATAAGTAAAAGGAACAGTCAGAGTAAGCTATGGGTATGGCAGAGATCGCTCAGTTCTCACTCTGATAGACCAGCCCATCACCACATGACTAGAACCCAATCCTCTCAGCATCAGCTAGGAAAGGCCCCAGAAAGCCGTCTTTGGCGGGGGATAGCTCCCCTATTTCAACCCCTGTCGGGGTTGGGCACCCACCCACCTCTGTATGTTGATGAGTGTTGTGTGTTAATCGTCAAACCAGAACTCCTTGGTTGGTTTGACCTTTTGTGGTCCTGCCTCAGAATACCCGCCTCTATAATCAAGCTGTGAGTCCGTCCTCTCCTAGCCACCTTATGCCTGGGTCACACATAGCCAAATGTGCGGCCGAATGCAGGCCGAAGCTGATTCGGCCTTCAATCGGGGCTGAATAGCCCGAATGTCAGATTTCTGTTTACTGTCTAATCGCTATCGCCGACAGTATGCCAATGAACACTAATACAAACATAATGCAAACCGAATGCGCACAGATTTTTTCCCGATTTCTAACATTTTAATTTTAAAGTGGTTTTTTTTCGGTACAGCATCGGCGATTGTTCACCTAGGTTCCATGTCAGTTGAACCAGTGCCACTTCAACCAGTGCCACTTTAACCAGTGCTAACTCAACCAGTGGCCACTTCAACCAGCAGTGACCACTTCAACCAGCAGTGACCATTTCAACCAGTACCATTTTAACCAGTAACCTAACCTAACCTAACCTACTGGTTAAAATGGTCACTGGTTGAAATGGTCACTGGTTGAAGTGGCCACTGGTTGAGTTAGCACTGTTTTTTTTTTTTTTTTTTTTTTTAAAGAGACAATGAACGGAGGAAGGAAAAACACAGATAAAACAAAAAGGTCCATGTGCCTAAAGGCATCCTCCATTCATAAAATGTTTGTAACAACTGGATTTAAACATTTGTAGATTGTAAGTTTGTGGAAAGCAATTCGAGGGAAGTGAATTCCAAAGAGTAGTAGCTCTGGGGATAAATGAATTCTGATAAGCAGAAGTCCTGCATTGTGGAGGAGAAAGTGTAAATTCATGGGCGCTCTCAGCTGCCCTAGTTCTACGGGGAAAGATGTGGAGAGGCGGCACAATTGAAGCAAGTTCCTCGGAACAATTGCTGTGAAAATATCTGTAGAATAATGCAAGGGATGCAACGTTTCTTCGTATGGATAATGTAGGAAGGTCCTGTGTGATTGCAGGGTTATTGATTAATCTAATAGCTTTATTTTGAATTTTGTCCAATTGCCTCAATGCAACCACTCCACTTCCACCCCACAGAAGTGAACAGTAATCCATCTAAGAACGCACATGACTTTTATATATCACGGCCAACTGCTCGTCAGTGAAGAATTCTCGAACTCTGTACAGGAGTCCCAGTTTTTTAGAGGCATTCTTAGCAATGCTTCTAACATAATGTGTCCAGCTCAAGTTAGTAGTTAATGTTACACCGAGAATGTCAATACTAGGGGAAGTGGGAATATTTACATCATTAAAAAATATATGGGAGTCAGTGAGATTCTGTCGGTTAGAAAATTTAATGTACTTGGTTTTCTGTGCATTAAAGGAAACTAGATTCTTTTGTCCCCATCCATTAATTCTAGAAAGGTCCTGGTTCAGAGAAATTGCAGTGTTTATTTTTGAATTTATAAGATCGGTTGGGTTAAAGTGGCACTGGTTGAAGTGGCACTGGTTCAACTGACCTGTCACCGTTCACCTATGGTGTACTGAATGCTTATCGAATGCAGCCAGATGGTGTCACGATAACACCTGCAGGTATATATAATGATGGTCCAGATGTAACCCCACATTCTATCGCTGGAAGCCGGGAACAATGGACCTTATGGATGTGATCCCGAGTGATGTTAACAAGCAGGCAGTGCTTCTATGGAACAAAGCTCAAGCAGACACCCTACTATGTTTGCAATATATAATGTCCATGGAAGAGGAGAAAGAAAAAGATAAAAAAAAGGAAATGGCTTGCAAGAAGAGATCATGTTGGACACGTGGCTGGCTATTACGAAGAAAACAATTCGGCCAATGGGAAAACCTTCTGCAGGAGCTCATATTGGAGGACAAGACATCCTTCCGCAATTTCCTGCGCATGGATGAGGATTTTTAACCTGACAAGCGCGATATAGACCTAGGTGCTAGGGTAGTTATTTGTGCATTTCTAGCCCTGGATTCTGACAGAATTAGTTATATTTACAATATAAAGCATTATTTGTTTTCGGTATGCTTTTATTTTACATATATGATGTATATATGAACCTTCAAGAGTGCTAAAATAAGTGGGAAAAGCATTTGGGTGGTGAAAAACGAAGATATTGGCCACCCGGTCATAATCTCAGGCTAGAGAGAGCCACAGGCAGCCCTCCCCTCTCGCTGTCTGGGAGTCAACTGAGACGAGCGGGGCGGTGTGTGCCGGTGTCTGGGTGTTGCATAACGATCTTTTATGCAACCCACTTGTGCTACATTATCGCGGGAGAGAAAAATAACCGATAAATGATGATAATAAGAGGAAAAATAGGTGATAATTGAGGAGGGAGGGGAGGGGGGAATAAGGTGGGGAAGGAGGGGAGGGGGGAGGGGTGAGAAACACATGGATGAGTACTAGAGGGGAATTATCTCACCTAGAGACAAAATCCTTTGTTTTGATAGGCCCTTTTTTTTTTTTTGGAAGGCTTTTTTTATGGTCTTGCTTCCGTGAGGCCTATCGCGTTCCCTATAGGAAGCCTTCCGTGAGGCCTATCGCGCTTGCCGGGTTAACTGTCATTTTGTCGGTGATGGATCGGCGAATGCATATCGAATGCATACCGAAGTTTTGGAATGCATACCGAGGTCACACCGAAAAATTTCTTTCAGGGCTGACTCGCCGATTTTTTATTGTAAAATGAAACTTTCGGTGACGTCACCGAGGCTCAACGGAACATCCCGAAAGGCTGCCGAAGTGCCCGAATTGGCCGCATTTTGGCGGCCGAGAGTTTCCCGAAGCCACTTCGGTCTGCATTCGTCCTCAAATTCGGCTATGTGTGAACGGGGCATTACCTTGAGTTACCTCGAGTTGTTTCGGCCTCCTCAGCGGCCTCGGCGAGAGTTGCTCCCCCCGAGTATGTTTGCTGCCCGTCAGTTCCTTACTCTTTTACCTCACTTCGCATCTACCTTCTCTCATCTTTCCTCAGCTCTTGCTTTATCTTCAATAGTTATAAGATATGGACAAAAGTATATTTTGAAATGTATTCAAGTGCAATCCTTATGTAATTTTTGAGTCTGGAATAAAGTATTATTATTGCATATGTATTGCCTTGCTCTTCTACTCTCACTCGCTCTCTGTGCGGCAGTAAATAAAGGTTAGTAAGTCAAGTCAACTCCAGTGCCGAGTCACCACTAATTATTTGCTTAGAGAACCCTTTCAATGTACCGTCACTGTCTCCACCTGCAGTAAATTATCAATAGTTATAACTTCCTTATATAATTATGTCAATGTAAAGATATACCCTATATATATAATGTATAAACAATTTATATTTCCTCTTGTAAAGCAATTGAAGTACTGTATAACTGTTGGAGTTTGTCACTATATACTACATATATAACGTTGTGTTCTATAAATCACCAGTTACCAATGATTTCAGCAAGCAGAATATAGCCTACTATACTGTATGTCTTGCTTGGAGGTGCTTTTATTAGCAGAATATAGCCTACTATACTGTATGTCTTGCTTGGAGGTGCTTTTATTAGCAGAATATAGCCTACTATACTGTATGTCTTGCTTGGAGGTGCTTTTATTAGCAGAATATAGCCTACTATACTGTATGTCTTGCTTGGAGGTGCTTTTATTAGCAGAATATAGCCTACTATACTGTATGTCTTGCTTGGAGGTGCTTTTATTAGCAGAATATAGCCTACTATACTGTATGTCTTGCTTGGAGGTGCTTTTATTAGCAGAATATAGCCTACTATACTGTATGACTTGCTTGGAGGTGCTTTTATTAGCAGAATATAGCCTACTATACTGTATGTCTTGCTTGGAGGTGCTTTTATTAGCAGAATATAGCCTACTATACTGTATGTCCTGCTTGGAGGTGCTTTTATTAGCAGAATATAGCCTACTATACTGTATGACTTGCTTGGAGGTGCTTTTATTAGCAGAATATAGCCTACTATACTGTATGTCTTGCTTGGAGGTGCTTTTATTAGCAGAATATAGCCTACTATACTGTATGTCTTGCTTGGAGGTGCTTTTATTAGCAGAATATAGCCTACTATACTGTATGTCTTGCTTGGAGGTGCTTTTATTAGCAGAATATAGCCTACTATACTGTATGTCTTGCTTGGAGGTGCTTTTATTAGCAGAATATAGCCTACTATACTGTATGTCTTGCTTGGAGGTGTTTTTATTAGCAGAATATAGCCTACTATACTGTATGACTTGCTTGGAGGTGCTTTTATTAGCAGAATATAGCCTACTATACTGTATGTCTTGCTTGGAGGTGCTTTTATTAGCAGAATATAGCCTACTATACTGTATGTCTTGCTTGGAGGTGCTTTTATTAGCAGAATATAGCCTACTATACTGTATGTCTTGCTTGGAGGTGCTTTTATTAGCAGAATATAGCCTACTATACTGTATGACTTGCTTGGAGGTGCTTTTATTAGCAATATAGCCTACTATACTGTATGTCTTGCTTGGAGGTGCTTTTATTAGCAGAATATAGCCTACTATACTGTATGTCTTGCTTGGAGGTGCTTTTATTAGCAGAATATAGCCTACTATACTGTATGTCTTGCTTGGAGGTGCTTTTATTAGCAGAATATAGCCTACTATACTGTATGTCTTGCTTGGAGGTGCTTTTATTAGCAGAATATAGCCTACTATACTGTATGTCTTGCTTGGAGGTGCTTTTATTAGCAGAATATAGCCTACTATACTGTATGTCTTGCTTGGAGGTGCTTTTATTAGCAGAATATAGCCTACTATACTGTATGTCTTGCTTGGAGGTGCTTTTATTAGCAGAATATAGCCTACTATACTGTATGTCTTGCTTGGAGGTGCTTTTATTTCAGCAAGCAGAATATAGCCTACTATACTGTATGTCTTGCTTGGAGGTGCTTTTATTAGCAGAATAGGCCTATAGCCTACTATACTGTATGTCTTGCTTGGAGGTGCTTTTATTTTATTTAGGGTACGGACTAACCATATATTTTCATTGAATGTGCGTGTGTGCGTGTGTAATCTGTTAAACAATAGGGAATGAGTAAACTGTAAGAATGTGGGTAGAGATGTTTGTTGAGTGTTGGAGGTGACCTTCAAGTAACCGCAATGCAAGCACCAGTTACCACCCTACCTCTGTGTCTCTCTGTGTGTACCTCAATGTGTGGGTGTGTCTGTGTGTGTTACTATGTCACTGTATACCTGTTTATATGTGTGTGCGTTAGTGTATGTGTGTGTGTGTGTGTGTGTGTGTGTGTCCTTGCATGTATGTGTTTGCAGTAGCAGGAATTTGTAGGTTGTCGGTAAGGTAACGCTGCCACCAGCTCCTGCGATAATAACAATAAATATATATGGAGTAAACAGGCACTTGCTGTAGAGATGACCACTATTATTCAGGAACACAGTACATCGTACATGGAATTGTGAGATGATAGTCTTGTATAGGATAATTGTCTTGTGTGCATATTGACTAAACATGGTGTAGATTCTACCTTGATTTTCAAATCTCCTTCTGGCTAGGAAATTGAGCCTTTTATGAACTTTGTGCTCTGGCCCTATAGCCTATACGGCACAGCCAAAGGTTGGTTATGTAAAGGCTACTCAGAGGTCAACCCATAACAGGTTTTGTACACAGAGGTTGACCATAATTGGTTAGTGTAGGCTACTCATAGATTGACCAATAACTATTCATATGGGCGGAGCTAGTCTGGATAACATGTTACGACCGGCACAACGAAATAAACAAGGGCACTTAATATTGGACTACAAGATAGGCTATATCTGCAACAACGGTACGCTAATTCCAAACCCTCGAACTATTAAGCCAGCCGGTGAACAAAACACTTAAACCCTCCAGAGTTAATCTACTGGATAACGGGGTATCAATTAACTGGGTTAAGTGTACTTCTACAAAGGCTTTCCGGTGACGGCAAAGCCTACTCACAACAAGAGTAATTACGTTAAAAAAGCTCTCAAGTAACAATGCTTAACCCGTGGAGCCCCGCTAGTTTTGTAATGTTTGCGCACCCACCGGTTTTCAAAAAAATGGTTTTATTCCAGAAACAATAGCGAATGGGTTAGGAATGAAGGAAAAACCACGAAAAACCGCTCAAAAAGCTTAAAAAATGGTCCTACAGAGCCCCCCGAAACGGATTTTATAAGAGTAAAAAATTGAAGGCAATTATCCCAAAAAAACAGGTTTTTGCGCGCTCGCGCGCACGCACGTGGACTTTGAGAGTTTTCAACCATCGGCACGGTTGCGTGGGATACGTACACAGTTCCCATACAAATCTGAGCCCTCTTGAGTGGCTACACCTGAGGTTACGGTCGGCGCAATTAGGGTGATGCGCCAGGCGCGTCTCTGGGGCTGTGCGTTACATACATCGCCGACGCGTCAGGCGCGTCGCTGGGGCTGTACGGGTTAAATAAACTATGACAAGATTTAACCCTTCTCTAGCGGGTGCTCTGTGGCCGTTTTGGGCCTTTCTGGGCCGTTCTGACTGCTATATCAACCATCAGTATGAAAGGAACTGTATTGCGCCGAAAACTAGGTGGAAATCGCTACACAATGACGCCACATACAGCTACGTAGCACTCGTGGAGCACTGACAGTGTTACCTCGAAGATGGAAGTTTAGCTGATTTTGCTACCTTGCTCACTTTTAGCGAACTATTGGTTACACTGTCATCCTCATGCGCGGTGGGGGAACTGGAGTTAGTGTGGGCCGGGAGGCCACAGATGTCGGACGTATGGATCATTACTATCCCACCCATTTTCACTCTATTTCCACCCTTTTTTCACCCGTTTTTTGCCAGTTTTTTCAACTCGACTTATGTGGCGAGCCGCTTTTTAAGGGTTAATAAAAGCTTATATACTTACGTTATCTTTAGTGTGAGTCTGAACTCAACACTAAACTCTTCAATGCTCTATGAAAACACTTGAAGTCTAGTCCTACAGCAAACAGATATGGAATCTTCTGAAAACGTCTAATGCTCTAAGATGCTCGTTGAATATAGAACAGAAATAATGAAGGGGCAGGACACCAAAGCGTGTATCTTAAATACACCTAAAAGTAGGATACATATATATATAGAAACAAGGGAGTGCAACAACTCTGTGACAGCACTAACAACAGCAACTCAAAAACAGTACTTCCTTAGCCAAAGTAACAGCCATACTGGGTTGTGCACTATGCATCAACCTAGGCTAAAACAATACGTGAATAATTCCTAAAACATACGCAGTTAAAGTTAATAAAGAATATGCTGTCTTTCTTACTAATAAAGTCTAGCAGCGGCATAAAGGTACAGGGAGCCTAGGCAGGGCTCAAGCATGCTCGCAGCCTAGTGTCTCCCCTGAACAGATTTCCCTTATCTTAAGTTAAGTGACTAGGAGGCTCTCTTAGTAAGTCCAGATCTCAAGTATCTGGTCTTACCCTGGCGCTCCTTAACCTAACAAGTGCGCATGGGGGTAATTGGAAACGTCCCCCTGTGCTGACGTATTTGAGGTGTTTCCACCACTAAAATATTCATTGGACCATTAATAGCATTAATACTTATCCATATGCGCCTATTATGGGTTGATTATAAAGGTATTAACCTGAAACAACAATAAAGCGAGTGAAAACAGCGTTTGGATGGTCAAAATCGGAGATATAGCCCGCGAGTTGTATAATGTATGGGTGAGGCAAGCTGCTTTCCCGCCAATTTCCCCCAAGGCCACTGAGACACAGTCGATCGATACTCTCTCTCTCTCTCTCTTGCATTCGCTTGCTATCAGTGATGACCACACCCTCCAACCGGATTTCTAATGTTAGCACGAAAATATACCTCAGAATAAGGGAATAACAGGGAAAATAGGTGATAACTGAAGGAGAGGAGGAAAGTGGGGAAGGAGGGGAGGTAGAGGACTGAGATTTTGCATGGCCCAGGGGCCAAATTTTTTTTTTTTTTTTTTTTTTCGATGTCAAAAGTTGATTTTTGTTTTCACTCACTCTTAACCCTTAAAAAGCGGCTCACCACTTAAGTCGAGTTGAAAAAACTGGCAAAAAACGGGTGAAAAAAGGGTGGAAATCGAGTGAAAATGGGTGGGATAGTAATGATCCATACGTCCGACATCTGTGGCCTCCCGGCCCACACTAACTCCAGTTCCCCCACCGCGCATGAGGATGACAGTGTAACCAATAGTTCGCTAAAAGTGAGCAAGGTAGCAAAATCAGCTAAACTTCCATCTTCGAGGTAACACTGTCAGTGCTCCACGAGTGCTACGTAGCTGTATGTGGCGTCATTGTGTAGCGATTTCCACCTAGTTTTCGGCGCAATACAGTTCCTTTCATACTGATGGTTGATATAGCAGTCAGAACGGCCCAGAAAGGCCCAAAACGGCCACAGAGCACCCGCTAGAGGAGGGTTAAGAGTCTCCCCGCAGTCCGCCGGGGGAACTCTTAAGAGTCTCCCCGCAGTTCCCGGGTTAAAGGTCAACAAAATGAGTTAGCAAGCATACAAGCAAGAGTAGGCAAAAGCCCTTCGCTTGTATACTGCTAGGCTCGCAAAGGAAAATATGCACACGGGTGTACTACAGGCTACCTAACTCCGTCGAAGTCGTACAGGCCCTGACTTGCCACATACATTTATTATGTTCCTTCCAACAACCAACCATACACCTAAAATCGTTTAATGAAATTTACAAACTCATGTGGCAGTCCGTGGATTCGATCCCAGGATGCTCACACCGAAAATCAACACCTTATACATCGCACCACAAAGACAGTTAAAGGTTGGTGGACACTGCCTACGATTTATTATGCAACTTCGAATCCTGCATATCAATCTAAGCATGTACACACATCCCAACTGCAACTCACGTAGGCTATGCATATGTGAATGGAAAGAGCAATTAATGGGGCCTTAACCACTTAGGGAAGTCCTCTCGATAAATTACTCCTGAACCAATAACACAGACAACGACCAAAGGTACCCTCCACTGTCTAGCATTAAATAGTAATAAAGAACAACTAAATAATTAGAAGCACCCAATAATATGACTCCATGTGACTATGATTCTAATAACCTCTAAAGCTAGTGCAAAACATATATGTGAGAACAGGTGCTGGTAATACGACTGGCCGACTATGGAAGTCGTATGCGAGAACCAGAAGGGATGTGTAATTGAATAAAGATAAGAAGTTTTGGAAAGAAGGAGTTCAGAGAGAGGAACAGCAGTAAAGAGAGTTAGATTGGGGACAGAATGCAAGGGACATCTAGGACCAAGCACACAATACCATGCTCTAAGGAGAGATGCGGGAAGGAGCCCCCCACCACCGAGCTAAGACAGCGGCCTCCAATCACAGACCACTACGTCATGAAGAGCAGGCGTCATATGACACGCCAGGCCCGCCATCCAATAGGAAGCGGGTGGCCCCGCCCACGCGAGGAATTCACACGTACATACACACGCACATACTACACCTCGCTCTTCCCTCTCTCTCTCCCTGCAACTATCACACTACATATCTTATAACTCTATCAATGATATAAAATACTTCCAAGTGTCACAGACAAGAATAAAGGCAAACACTGATCTGTCTGTGACAACATGAACACTAAGAAAGAAAGAACATCGTTCTACGATTATTATAGCCCATTTCACTGCCCTGGCGAGCGCTAGCGAGTACGAGTACATTCTGGCAAGCTGGCCAACGTAACAAACATTTGTGTTGAATCAGCTCATACAATTGATGATGTATGGAATATAGTACTCTGTGCAAATTGCTTAGTAGACTAGGTCATGCAAAGTTTAGGTAAACAAAGGGCAAATCGTGAGTGTAGGGGATATAGGTTGTAGTGGGAGATGTTCTTGGGTAGCTATAATTATGTTGAAGTGTAGGGGATATAGGTTGTAGTGAGGGATGTTTTAGTGTAGGGAAAGAACTAATAGGGATGTAGGGAAGAAGGGGTCTGTCTCATATGGGTCAATAGGCCTTCAGCAGATTTCCATTTGTCTTATGTTCTTATGTGACGAAGACCAGATGAAAGGTTATTATTGGGCTAAACCCCGAGCTAGAAATTTACTCCACTAGTTAATCGAATACAGTTATGCATGTGTAATGCCCTCGAAAATGTCCCGCAACCACAATAATGTACTACCCGAGTTGACGTCAGGTATAGCGTAAAATAGACGTGGATGGTAAGTCCAATAAACTCATCACGTGATAACACCACGAGACTATCACCTGGTTCTTAAAAATCGGACTAAGGTTGCTATACTTTTAGTACGTCCGTGGTAGTACAGTGGGTTAGCGCGCGGGCCTGGTGGTGATGGTGGTGCGTCACTAACCAGGGTTCGAACCCCACCCAAGGCATCTCAAAACCTGTGGGTTTTTAGGAGGGTTAAATTCCCTTCAGAGGGTCGTACCCCGCGCCAGGTACCAGGAAAGGTTGATCCTAAAGGTAGCCTGGGGATAAATTCCCATTCCTATTTAACCTGGAAAAACCTAGCATTTCATTGGTGGCAGCAGTGGGATTTGGTTTTGTATGGCTTGAAGTTTCTTTGGGTCTGGCGCAATACCATGTTCAGATATCACGTGTCCGAGAAAATCTACCTTATTCCGAGCAATCACGCACTTTGAGGGTTTTAATTTCAACCCGGCGGCTCGGATTCTTTGAAGGACTTGTCTCAACCTGAGGAGGTGTTCTTCCCAGGTTGGAGAGTACACAATAATATCGTCCAGATAGGCTAGGCAGGTTTCCCAGGTTAGGCCATGTAATACCGTTTCCATCAAACGGGAGAAAGTGGCGGGTCCGTTACAGAGGCCAAAAGGTAGGACGTTAAATTCATAGTGATGGCCACCACTAGTGGAAAATGCTGTTTTCTTTTGGTCCTCGGCCTTGATAGGCACTTGCCAATACCCTGCTTGCAAGTCGAGGGTAGTGAACCATTTGGATCCGTATAGGGAGTCAAGGGAATCGTCTATTCGGGGTAAGGGCATAGCGTCTTTAACCCTTAAAGAGCGGCTCACCACATAAGTTGAGTTGAAAAAACTGGCAAAAAACGGGTGAAAAAAGGGTGGAAATCGAGTGAAAATGGGTGGGATAGTAATGATCCATACGTCCGACATCTGTGGCCTCCCGGCCCACACTAACTCCAGTTCCCCCACTGCGCGGGAGGATGACAGTGTAACCAATAGTTCGCTAAAAGTGAGCAAGGTAGCAAAATCAGCTAAACTTCCATCTTCGAGGTAACACTGTCAGTGCTCCACGAGTGCTACGTAGCTGTATGTGGCGTCATTGTGTAGCGATTTCCACCTAGTTTTCGGCGCAATACAGTTCCTTTCATACTGATGGTTGATATAGCAGTCAGAACGGCCTGAAAAGGCCCAAAACGGCCACAGAGGGCCCGCTAGACAAGGGTTAATGGTTATGTCATTTAACCTCCTGTAATCGACGCAAAAACGGGTTGTCCCATCTTTCTTTTTGACTAAGACAACAGGGGAAGACCAGGGGCTAATGGACGGGGTGGCAATCCCGGCCTCTAACATTTCCTGGACTTGGCGTTCCTCTTCCTGACGTTGTATGGGGTTCTTTCTACGGGATGGTTGTCGTATGGGGGGGCCTGTGGTGTTAATGATGTGTTGTTCTACATCAGTCTGTCCGATTTCGGTGGGTTGTTGGGCAAACACGTCACTGAATTCCAGCAGTAGGTCGTACATGCCGTTCTTTTGGTGGTCAGATAGTGTCTCAGGAAGAGGGGGCAATTGGAGGCTGGTAGGGGTGTCGTTACAATGTATGGGGAGGTCATCGAAAGTTTTGAGGTCTCCTATAATGAGACCTTTTGGTAATGTCAGGGGTTCCTCTGAGATATTTGCTACGAGAATGTGGTTGATGCGAGCGGAAATGATGGCGGGTTGTAAGAGGCAACGATGGGGGTTGGGGGACGTGTTAGTGGGGGAAAATATCATGTGAGTTTGGGGTATGGGCCGTAAGTTCACCCATTTTTGATGGTGGGGGGGAATTTGGCATTTATCCTGAACTACCGCTGGGCTAATGATGGTGGGGGATTGACTGGCGAGCAGGTGCTTGGTACTTATAAGGGGGGCAAGGTCACTTTGGTGGGGGTCACGCGTGAGGGGGGATTAACGGCGCGTGTGGGAGGATCAGTGGGGCACGGTGTGAGGGGGTTAGAAAACGGGATTTGCTGGAGGGACTGCGGAGGGTTGGTGGGGGGAGCGTTGTCGGTGGCAGTAACGGTTTGTTTGGAGTTTGTGGATTTGGTGGTTTTGTTTGTCATGAGAGGGCGAGTCAAGTGTGGGGTTGTGAAGTTTTCTAGGGGTGTGAATTGTGTGGGGGTGGAAGGATGCTACTGACGAAAAACTGTCACAAGGGGGATTGGGGTGGTGGTGGAATAGCTGGGTATTTCTGGGGGCATGGTGGGAACATGGTTGTGTCCCTCGGTCGGCACGCGTAAGGGGGGGAATTAACGGCGCGTGCGGGCGGTTCAGAGGGGTGAGAGGTGAGCGAGCTAGAAAATGGGATTTGCTGGGGGGACTGCGGAGGGTTGGTGGGGAAAAAGTTAGGTGTAGAACATGGGTTATTGGTGTAGGACTGGTGTATTTATTTGGGGTTGTTAACAGGACGAAGGTGAGGAATTTTTTTGGTGGCAGTAACGGTCTGGTTACAGGTTATGTGGGACTGGTGAGTTTGTTGGTCATGAGAGGGCGAGTCAAGTGTGGGGTTGTGAAATTTTTCAGGGGTGTGAATGGTGTGGGGGGGAAAGTGAGCTACTGACGGAAAACTGTCCCCAGGGAATTGTTGTTGGTTGTGGGATAGTTGAACATTTCTGGGGGCATGGGAAAAACATTTTTGGGTACATCGGTCGGCATTTTCTCTGGAAACATGTGTACATAAACATTGGATAGAATTATAGTTACATATATCAGAGTCTGTCCTGAAAACATGGGAGGACTTATTCTGGACAGAGTTACGAGAATTGAGGGGGTTACCGAGAGGGAGTTGCTTGGACTTGTCTTCTTTCGTTTGTCGAGGCATTTTTTTACTGAATTGAGTGAGGTTTTGAGAGAACTCGGGGCAAGGGGAGGTTTTAGGAGTCACCTTAGTGCTAGCTGCAACTTGGTAACCCTGACTCAGGGTTCGTTGAGGGGGAGGTTGTTTTTTCTTTTTGGGAATGGGTTTCTGCGTGATTGGTTTGTCAGAGGCTTTGGGCTGGAATTTGTTTTTGAATGAGATCAGCCTTTGGCCGCAGTCAATCTGGGCCTGGAGTTTTTGAAGGAGGTCAAGTCCAAGGAAACCATCATAATGTTTACAGTTGGAGGAAAATACTGTGAATGTGTGATAACAACGAGCATGGGGGTCAGGAGTGGTTACTGATAGGGATAAAGTGTCTCCTAGGAGATTTAAGTAAGTATCAGCAGCTGAGATGAGTTCTGTTTTGGTGTTTAACAAAGGGCCAAATAGTCGGGGATGTTTTTCATAGTAAGATTTGAACAAACATGACTTGGCAGCTCCCGTGTCGATTAGCAAGCTGACAGGAATGTCCTTGATTTTGGCCATGTAATAAATGGGGGCAGTGCGACTAGTTATGGCGTCCCCCGCCGAGCCCATCGTGGGCGGGGGATACTTTAAAAATCCTGGGGGTCGGTATCTACCTCCTCCAGGGTTTCTTCAGTATCGTCTGAGGTCATGATATGGGGGGCTATTTCTTCCTCTT
Organism: Paralithodes platypus; assembly: GCA_032716605.1. Taxonomy (NCBI): domain Eukaryota; kingdom Metazoa; phylum Arthropoda; class Malacostraca; order Decapoda; family Lithodidae; genus Paralithodes; species Paralithodes platypus. The sequence goes on from CM064581.1 coordinate 36,244,517, forward strand.
GTCCCCACTCCTCTTCATTTACAGAAATGCGAGGAGTCGAGGGGTGAGGTTTGGCAGAGTCACGAATTTGATGGAGGGCACACTGAGCATTACAGGCAGGGAAATCATAGGGGTTGATAATAACTAAGGTAGGGTTTTTACTTTGGTAGATGTTGTAGTTTGCTGTTCCGGTTGAAGATTCTGCGTGGCTGGGTCGGTTGGAACCGGGGTCTACTGGGTTGGGGCTTGCCGGAAGGGTAGGTGGGTCTGTTGTTGAAGGATGAGGCTGGGTAGGCATTCTTGGAGTTTTGGTGGTTGGTTTGCTGCGGGTGCGTGGGAAACCTCTTGATTGCAGCGATTTGGGTGGGTGCTTCTGTGCGCACGGCCAAAATACGTCGGATCGTGATGAGGTCTTTTTTGTATCCGACGAAATCGTGCACCCGGAAATGGTCTTTTACTGTTGAGGGCAATATCGACACAAGGTTGACCAGAATTTGCTGTTCTTGTTGGATTCTGGTCAACGTGGGGAAAGACATTTTTATGTGTTGGGCAAGCTTATTCACTGTGGCATCTACATCGCCTTCGAATTTAGTGTCTAGGATACGGGTGTGGGCCACGAAAGCGCCCAACGAAAGCTTAATGGCTTCTATCACTATTGTGCGAAATTCGTTCCAGGTGAGATCAGGGTGCACTTGATAGGCAACCAGGGAAACGGCTTTTCCCAGGTGCGCTAATGTTACGGCTATTTTTTGTGCGTCCGTGGTATAAGCCATGTCAAGTAAGGGTTTCACTATGTCCATGAATATTTCGATCCCATAATTTGTTTCATCATAATGTGGGATGGAAGCGTGAGGAGGGTACGCCATGATGTTCTCGTGTTCTAGCTGTTCCAAACTTGCAATGTAATGCAACCTTTTATCCGAATCAAGAACCACCGCTGCCGCCAATGTTATGCTAGGTTTTTCCAGGTTAAATAGGAATGGGAATTTATCCCCAGGCTACCTTTAGGATCAACCTTTCCTGGTACCTGGCGCGGGGTACGAACCTCTGAAGGGAATTTAACCCTCCTAAAAACCCACAGGTTTTGAGATGCCTTGGGTGGGGTTCGAACCCTGGTTAGTGACGCACCACCAGGCCCGCGCGCTAACCCACTGTACTACCACGGACGTACTAAAAGTATAGCAACCTTAGTCCAATTTTTAAGAACCAGGTGATAGTCTCGTGGTGTTATCACGTGATGAGTTTATTGGACTTACCATCCACGACTATTTTACGCTATACCTGACGTCAACTCGGGTAGTACATTATTGTGGTTGCGGGACATTTTCGAGGGCATTACACCGGTGTAATGCCCTCGAAAATTTCCCGCAACCACAATAATGTACTACCCGAGTTGACGTCAGCTATAGCGTAAAATAGTCGTGGATGGTAAGTCCAATAAACTCATCACGTGATAACACCACGAGACTATCACCTGGTTCTTAAAAATCGGACTAAGGTTGCTATACTTTTAGTACGTCCGTGGTAGTACAGTGGGTTTGCGCGCGGGACTGGTGGTGATGGTGGTGCGTCACTAACCAGGGTTCGAACCCCACCCAAGGCATCTCAAAACCTGTGGGTTTTTAGGAGGGTTAAATTCCCTTCAGAGGTTCGTACCCCGCGCCAGGTACCAGGAAAGGTTGATCCTAAAGGTAGCCTGGGGATAAATTCCCATTCCTATTTAACCTGGAAAAACCTAGCATTTCATTGGTGGCAGCGGTGGGATAGTGGGGGCTTGGGGTTTGTGGAGGTTAGTTTGGGGGGTATGTTGAGAAAAGATTTGTCGGTTCGGTGCTGGAGGGCTTAGGTCCTTAGTGTCAGAACGGGGTGTTATTTTTGTATCGCTGTCTTTAAATCTGATGGGTCTGTTGATTATTCTACCTCTGGCGGTCCTGGTGGGAAGGTAGATGTTTGTCGTGGGACTTGAGTCGCTCGACGATGTTTTATATTGAGGGGAAGCACGTTTTATAGGTAAATGACATGTGGGGGTTTTCTCAGGGGTGACTTTGTGGGGGGGGGTTTCTTAGGGGTGGTGGTGTAATGCCCTCGAAAATGTCCCGCAACCACAATAATGTACTACCCGAGTTGACGTCAGGTATAGCGTAAAATAGTCGTGGATGGTAAGTCCAATAAACTCATCACGTGATAACACCACGAGACTATCACCTGGTTCTTAAAAATCGGACTAAGGTTGCTATACTTTTAGTACGTCCGTGGTAGTACAGTGGGTTAGTGCGCGGGCCTGGTGGTGATGGTGGTGCGTCACTAACCAGGGTTCGAACCCCACCCAAGGCATCTCAAAACCTGTGGGTTTTTAGGAGGGTTAAATTCCCTTCAGAGGTTCGTACCCCGCGCCAGGTACCAGGAAAGGTTGATCCTAAAGGTAGCCTGGGGATAATTCCCATTCCTATTTAACCTGGAAAAACCTAGCATTTCAGCATGAGTAATTAGCTAAATGTAAAAATGACATGCTATACTGTGTGTATAGTTTGTGTGTGTGCGTTTTGTAAATGTGTACTGTATGTGCGTGTATCGTGTATCGCACTATCATCATCTAACCAGGTCACCCCGAGATAACACTATCCACTGCTTATCACACTCTTTCATTCACTCACATAACCCTACAATCAGGCCGATATATTGGCTAGAATATTCACTCCTCTTATTTTTTTGTTATCAATACCAGACTGATCACAGCTTCATATTATATGTATATATATATTATAATTATGCAATATTCTTATAATAATATACCCAGAAAAATTAGGTTTAATGTTTGGATTAATATGTTTAATTCTCTGTTTATTAATTTATTGTTTGGATCTAGAGTTTGTAACTATTCCTACATAAATATATACTGTGATGAACAATTCAACGAGTGGTATTATTTTGATAAGTCTTCAATTATCTATCAATTTATTACCAGATGCCATGATCCCTGAAGGGATGGCCATGAATGAATCGCCCCATGCACCTCTATCCCCATCAGCCAACGCCCCTCCTCCCAACCAACACAGCTTTCCTTTATATACCGCTCAAATCCATCCTTCCACCTCACTCTCGGTCTGCATCTCCCTCTGTCTTTCCACCTCGATCACTTAGTCTTTATCTTTCTTCCCATACATTCCACATGGCCAAACCATCTCAAGGTGTTCCTTTTCACACTTTCCAGCACATCCATACCACACCACACAGTTCTCTTACTTCCTCATTCGCCTGTCTATCCCACCAGGTAACTGCACACGCACTTCTCAACTAATTTCCACCCCTCTCACTCTTGATTTGTGCCTATCCAACAACGTCCATGCTTCACTTCCGTACGTCAATGTCGAGATTACCACACTATCATGCGATGACGTTTTTACTTCCATGCTGATCACCCTATTCAATTATGCTTAGTGTAGGCTATTTTTACTTCCATGCTGATCACCCTATTCAATTATGCTTAGTGTAGGCTATTAATTCAGGGTGTCAAACGAAAGCAGAGTCCTTTATTTTTTGTCTCTAGTATTGTATATTATATAAAGATTAAATTATGGTATATAGCTCAATTTATGTTTTTGGAAGTTAATTAATTGCCAAAACAATTATTTGTTGTCAATTGTCTAGTATTCATTCTCGTATTAATATAAGTCTTCAAACAAAATTGCTCTGGTTTAACACCCTGTATTAATTGTTGCAACAAAGACATGATTATATTTCCAGACTTAGATGGCAATGTCAAAAAATATACTTTAACATTAATTATTATATACAGTAGTCCTCTTTGCAATATCTAATACGATAAGTTCGCTTCAATTGTGTATATCTTAAGTACTGTTTGGCTTTTACGTTTTATGTTATCAGTGTTACGTTATCTACGGTGGGGTACAGGTAATGTCTGATTATCAAGTTCTATCAATCACCGCCTTTACAACAGTCACACACTCTACACCAACTTGGCACCAATTACTCTTGTGTTTTTTTTTTTTTTTTTCCTCAACTCGACCGGCTTTTATGACTATTGTGTACTGAATTTTGAAAACTTGTCATTAACCTCTGAAGTGCACATGGGGGTATGAGACACCTCTGCCTGTGCGCACGTATTTGAGCTGTTTCCATCACTAAAATATTTATTTTACCATAAATAGCATTAATACTTCTCCATATGCGCCTATTATAGGTTGATTATAAAGGTATTAACCTGTTACAACAATAAAACAAGTGGAAACAGCGTTTGGATGGTCAAAATCGGCGATACAGGCCGGGAGTTACATAATGTATGGCTGAGGCAACCTCCTTTCCCGCCACTTTTCCCCAAGTCTGGAGAGACACTGTCGATCGATACTCTCTCTCTCTCTCTCTTGCACTCGCTTGCTAACAGTGATGACAATGCCCTGCTTGCAACTCGCTAATGTTAGCACAAAAATATACCACAGAATAAGGGAATAACAGGGAAAATAGGTGATAACTAAAGGAGGGGAGGAAAGTGGGGAAGGAGGGGAGTGATATTTGGCATGGCCTAGGGGCAAAACAAAAAAAAATTGGGGTTTTAAATTGATTTTTTTCCCCCCTGACTCTTAAGAGACTTCCCGCAGTCCGCCGGGGGAACTCTTAAGAGTCTTCCCGCAGTTCCTGGGTTAATATGATACATAAACGTGGCACATTCGTAGGTTTCCATTAAGGTAAAGTTTTTTTCCTGGATCCCATCTCCCTCATATTTAGCCCCATTAGTTCTTTGTCAATTTTAAGACCTTTTGCCCAATTTATGTCCATTTTAATAATTTTTGTGTCATTGAGGTGTCAAATGTTTCCTGGCGAGTGATAGCGAACCTTCAATTTAAGGGAAACGGCTTTTGACCGGGAAATTTTTCTACTGAAAAATTAACAAATTTATCTCGAAGGAACTAGGGTCTTGGCGATATTCTTGTAAAGCTTGATGGAGGTCTAGAGAGCAAACTAAAAACCTCTCCTTAAGTATTGACAAATGGGCTGCTAAGGGATTACATTTCTGCCAGGAGGACACTAATAGACTATAGAAGTGATTATATTGATGGTGGTGTGTGGAGTGGTCCTTCAAAGTAAAACATTAACCCTTTATGTACCAGCGACGTCTGTTCTCATTTATTCTAGCTACATTTAGGGTGATCAGGGGCCGGGGGAGTGCTGGAGGGACCTTGGTGACCCTGGTCTCTGGGTCGACCTTCTCCTGGATGACCTAGATCTGTGTGAATTTGTATTTTGTTTTTGTGTGTTCATTGTTTTCTGTTGTGTTGTCCCTATTCTGGCTCTGTCTTGAGTCCCCCCCCCCCCCCAAATGGAAAAGTGGGGATTGGGCCTGAGTATATGGATGATTAGATGGACATTCAGACTATTCTATGAAGCTAAGGAAGGATATATGGTAGCTAAGAGGATTAATTGAGATAGTCTGTAGCCTTTTAACCTGGGAGCTGCGGGGAGACTCATAAGAGTTCCCCCGGCGCACTGCGGGGAGACTCTTATGAGTGAGTGAAAAAAAAAATCAACTTTTGACATCAATATTTTTTTTTTTTTTTTTTTTGGCCCCTGGGCCATGCAAAATCTCAGTCCTCTACCTCCCCTCCTTCCCCACTTTCCTCCTCTCCTTCAGTTATCACCTATTTTCCCTGTTATTCCCTTATTCTGAGGTATATTTTCGTGCTAACATTAGCGAGTTGCAAGCAGGGTGTTGTCATCACTGATGGCAAGCGAGTGCAAGAGAGAGAGAGAGAGAGTATCGATCGACTGTGTCTCAGTGGCCTTGGGGGAAATTGGCGGGAAAGCAGATTGCCTCACCCATACATTATACAACTCGCGGGCTATATCTCCGATTTTGACCATCCAAACGCTGTTTTCACTCGTTTTATTGTTGTTTCAGGTTAATACCTTTATAATCAACCCATAATAGGCGCATATGGATAAGTATTAATGCTATTAATGGCACAATGAATATTTTAGTGACGGAAACACCTCAAATACGTCAGCACAGGGGGACGTTTCCAATTACCCCCATGCGCACTTCAGAGGTTAATGGGTAGACATCCTTCCTAAGATGAATACAATCATCTAATCGTTGCCAGGATATAATGAAAAGGACGTCGCCGGTACTGTATGGGCTAATAACTTTAATTGTGTCCAAAAGATGAAAATGGATATAGGTAATGAGGAGTAAATGTGAGAAGGGTGGACTAAACTGCCCGTCCTGGCTACGACGTGTCACCATCGTGGCTTCATCGTCAAACACTTACTTCGTGAGACTGTCTCTGCCGATGTACCAATTTGTGTACCTCGTGGCACATCGGGACCAAAATCGTGAATGTGTGCAAGTGGCTTTACGGGGTCTCTAGATAACATTGATAAGCTAACATAAAAGGAAATACACTCGAGTCAACTTAGCGTATCAGTTCTTGCTTGAGGATTGCAGAACAAATAAATGTTAATGTATATTTTCAATTTATTATTTTGACATTGACGACCGATAAAAATATTAACCCCCTCTGTACCAGCAACTTATTTGTTTAAATTATTGCTACTTTTAGACGATTGTGTGCAGTTTATGAAGGATCTGAGGTACCGTAGTAAAAAGGGTTAAGCGAGATAGTTCGAAGCTGGATCATTCTTGGAGGCCCTTTTTAAACTGAATAAAGTTGTCTAACAGTAGCCTGCATAAAGTTAAAAGGACATCACCGGTATTGCAGGGGTAAACTATAATCATGTATTTTCGTAACATTTGATTGTCATAGTAATAACACTATTTGAATTGGTCATCAAAATACACATCTATGTAGGACTAGTTACAAAGTTATAATGAGAACAGTGTTGCCATCTGTGTTAACCCTTTCAATACCGTGGTGTATCTGGGTGTGTCTTTACTGTATCATTGCCTTGGTATATGCTAGTCTACCATTGGATTCTTCTATGCGTCAATGACGGTTGCACAAAATATTTTAACATAATTTTTGTTTTCTTATATTAACTTTTCATTTATGCTTGATATATTCTACCATTAATTTGTTTTGAATCGCCTCCCCTGAATTGCAGTTTTGAATCGCCTCCCCTGAATCGCAGAAAATAATTGTCATCAGTAAGTTTGATGTTACTTATTTTCCATTAATATGTACAGAATTCCCATACTGCCCTATTCTTAATTCCCTAATACGTTTTTCAAACTCATAGTGAACAGCTTTGATTACCGTGTGTCACCATGTCTTACCCCCTATATAATTGGTATCTTTTCACTGTTCGTGTGAATTAAGCTTTATTGTTGCTGTCCCGTTGTTATACATCATATCTCCCAGGACTTGCACGTTTGTTTCCCAATTGCTTTCATAACAGCTGACATGTTCACAGAGTCAGAGGCCTTCTCCTGATCTGTATGCCATACACAAGGACTTTGTGAACCCATCTGTTTTCTCAATGACTTTCTAACAACTTGCATATGTTATTTTGTCGAGCAACGATTACGAACCCAGCGTGTTTCTTAACTATTTTGAGTCTTCCTACCCCATTTATGACGATTTCATGTTTATGAAGAAGAGAACATAGTTATAGTTACTTAATTGTAAATATATGAACATAATTATTTACACTATTTCTTTATGCCGTATATCTCTCATAACTTTAATCTACTGTACATGATAGTGTGGTAATTCCGACATTGACGTACGGAAGTGAAGCATGGACGTTGTTGGAGAGGCACAAATCAAGAGTGAGAGGGATGGAAATGAGTTACTTGAGAAGAGCATGTAGAGTTACATGGAGTAATAGACAGATGAATGAGGAAGTACAAGAGGTGTGGTGTGGATGTACAGTAGATGTGCTAGAAAGTGTGAAAAGGAACACCTTGAGATGGTTCGACGAACGTATGCAAAGTGAGAGAATTACTATGAGAGTGTACGAGTGGGAGATGGAAGGACAGAGAAGGAGAGGCAGACCGAGAGTGAGGTGGAAGGAGGTATATGAGGGCAAGCTGTGTTGGGTGGGAGAAGGAGCGTCGACTGACAGGGGACAGACGAATGGGGGTGATTAATTTGTGGTCATCCCTTCGGCCTTCGGGGATCATGGTGTCTGGCAACAGATGGATAGATAGAATATCTGAAACAGAGTCAAGTTTCTAATGTACAAATAATTGTATTAAGTGCAAGTATAGAAACTAGCTGACATAATTATTTAAAGTATGGAGTCAGTTGAAGATTACACCTACCTATGTTCACCTATGTGGAGTTCGCCACTCTTGCTAGTGGCACCGAAGAGCGCACCGCCCTTCGTTGTTGTTTGAGAATTGGTGCAGCAGACTATTCGTAGAGGTGGAGCGCACCCTTGTGAAGATGGCCTCGTCTGGCACTTTTTGTAGTTCGACATCAAGAGCTCTCTTGAAGCTGTCTAACGAGACACCTCTCATGTCTCTTACTCGCCGCGGGAGTTTGTTGAAGAGACGTGCTCCTCTATGTGATAACCAGCCCTCTCGCAGAGAGCCCATAGCACCCCGATTTTTCATCTTGGGGATATCGCATTCCCAGCCTCTCCTATCACTGAACTTCATTGCTATCGGGGTATATAGATTTGGTACAAAACCCTTTGCGATTTTCCACGTATATATTATTAACCCTCTTTTGGTGGCGCGCAACTTATGTCGTGTGAAATAAATATGGACGAAGTGGCGGTTCACAACTTATGTCGTGTGCCATTTTCACCACGTAATGTTGCTGAGAGAGAGAGATGAGTGGTGGGAGGAGCGTAGCAAGCGTATGACTGCTCCAGACCACCGCGGCGGACCTACTGACATGAATCCCACCCTTCCCTCCCCTCTCACACTCGCTACACAGGGAATTATGTAGGGAAATTACCTAATTACAGGGTTTTTGCACTCGTGTTGCACGATCGTTGCAAGAGAACCAGCGGTCGTACAAGGATGGTTCGGGTGTCATTGGAAAGCTCTGTTTACGCCCTTTCAGGGATAGATACTTGTTTTACGCTCTGGGTCTTATTTAGGCATGACAATTATCACGTAAACAACCCTATTTAGGGTTAAAAAAAAACGCTGGGCGCTACGGTCCCCTAGACCGCCAATAAGGTGTTAAGTATCGTTCCCTTCTACGTTCCAACGAATACAGCTTTAGTGATTTTGGTAAATTGATACGGTGTGACAGTCACAAGTTTTAGCATGTGTGTTTTTTTTTTTTGCATTTTTTCTTTGATATACAGTGTTGTTTTACCTAACTAAGAAACCTAACCTAACCTAACCTAAAAGTAATACGTGGATAGAAACGAACCTAAAATGTACGCAATTACCAAAGCAGCACTGGATCGCGCAACTGTAAGGTCCCCAGAGTAAGGTAGGAGGAAAAAAAAAATCTGTAAAGCAGAAATCCCGTAAAACAGGACTTGTCATTATGCAGACAAGACTCTGTGTTTTACCCTATATCTCCCTTATAATACATTTGCGAAGGGAAGGACATATATAGGACTGAAGACTATTATATAACATACCTATAGGCTACACAAACATCGATGGGGCTTGTAACTGTCAAACCGTAAAATCTTACCGTGATTTTAAACGATCCCAATAGTGTAACTGTTTTACTGAGTTTATGTGCGAGGTGAAGTTCCTTTGTACACTTTCTAAGTCATTAATTTCACCTGCTTTGTATGGGGATGTTAATACGATACAGTATTCTAGATACAGTATTCTTTCTAGCCGCGGTAGCACCAGGGATTTGAAGAGTGTCATCATAGGCAATTCACCACGAGTTTTAAATGTACGTAGAATCCAACCTGTTAGTCGTTTCGCAGCTGCAACTTTGACCTGGTTATGTTCTTTGAATCCCATATTTTCAGACATTATCACGCCAAGGTCTTTCACATTGTCTTTACGTTCTATTATGTGATTCCATTTATACTCTTGATTTGAATATGAAAAGTAGATAAAGACTACAGTATACAAGGCAGACAACTGTTGAAGAAGAGCACACGTGTAAATCACAATGATATCCATAATATCTGCTGTATCCCGATAAGATAATTACACTCACAGAGCTACCGGTACTAGAAATATTCTTTAAACCCACGTCGTCCTTAACCTAACAAGTGCACATGGGGGTAATTAGACACCTCTGCCTGTGCGCATGTATTTGAGGTGTTTCCGTCACTAAAATATTCATTTTACCATAAATAGCATTAACCCTTTGGCGCACGATGACTCGTTCAGAGTCATTAGGTATTTTTTTCCTAGGCGCACGATGACTCGTTAGGAGTCATTAAACTTAAAAATATTCGCCAAAAATTAAGTTTTCGTCTGACGCGCGTCATAATTGGCACATATATTAAGTATTACGTCTAGTTCAATGGGTATAATTGGCAACCCCTCAGTTTAACCGTTTACTCACGGCTGGCTGGGAAGTGAGCAGAGTACAGCTCAGTCTGTGTTTCGATACTTTCACGTTTATTCGTGTATCTCAGTAACTATTTGGTTTATAGTAATTCTGAAGTTAACAGTGGAATTCTCATTAAATTCCGCTTCCATATATGAATGCAAATCAAAAATGTTGTGGGCAAAATTTTGAGCTAGCGCGAGTTGGAGATAAGGTATTTACTTTTTTTTTTACAATTCTTATTTCAGAGTGCCCCAATGTGGTTGTTTTGTATTTATTCTATGTTTTTATTCACTGATCTTCAAATTCAATCAATAACGAAGCCGATGGTACCTCATTAATCCAAATACAAGGATTTTTTGGTGGATAAAAACTTCACAGAAACAAATTATCGCCGGGCACAAAACTGGCTCTGAGTGAGCTGAGATATAATTTGGGAGTGGGAAAAACTTTGATTGGAAACTATAGGTGCGCCAAAGGGTTAATACTTATCCATACGCGCCTATTATGGGTTGATTATAAAGGTATTAACCTGAAATAACAATAAAACGAGTGAAAACAGCATTTGGATGGTCAAAATCGGAGATATAGCCCGCGAGTTGTATAATGTATGGGTGAGGCAAGCTGCTTTCCCGCCAATTTCCCCCAAGGCCACTGAGACACAGTCGATCGATACTCTCTCTATCTCTCTTGCACTCGCTTTCTATCAGTGATGACAACGCCCTGCTTGCAACTCGCTAATGTTAGCACGAAAATATACCTCAGAATAAGGGAATAACAGGGAAAATAGGTGATAACTGAAGGAGAGGAGGGAAGTGGGGAAGGAGGGGAGGTAGAGGACTGAGATTTTGCATGGCCCAGGGGCCAAAAAAAATAAATATATAAAATTAGATGTCAAAAGTTGATTTTTTTTTTCTCTGACTCTTAAGAGTCTTCCCGCAGTCCGCCGGGGGAACTCTTAAGAGTCTCCCCGCAGTTCCCGGGTTAACGATTTTTTTTTAAGCTGAATTCAATCACAATACGTAGGCAAACACAGACTATACATGGAACAGTTATTGGGGAGTGGTAGGCTAGTTCTCTGGGCCGTATTTTTATACAGAACCTATTTAAAGTCTGTATAATTACAAGAAACAATTATAGCATAGGTAAACTTGGATGCCTTAAGCTCTAGCACACTCACAAATATTTGTGGACTTCACCTATTGCTAATTATGGAAGCATATCTTTGAAAACGAACTTATGAATAACATTTTCTATACATCAACTACAAAACTATATACTGTATACTATGTATTCAAAAGCAAGTTATCTCCAAAAATCAATTCAAATAGATATAACTGCATAAAAATAAACATAGGGAGTCCACGAACTTTTATGAGTGGGCTACAGACTATGGCATCCGAGTGTACATTCATAGGTATGTCAAGCTACTAACATCCGTATCAGGCTAAAATAGTGTGGATAGGTTTAAGAGTTAAATTCAGTCATAATTGCGACGTGGATTTTTTTTTTCATTGCGAAAGTTTCCATCCTTCTCTATATTTCGTTCTATAGTTATTCAAATATTTTCCGGATTAATATCATTATTATTTTATTATTATAATTATTATTATTTGTATTATTATAATTATTATTATTTATATTATAAATTAAACACTGAAGCTTGCTGGATGATTTCCTCCTCCATCCAGGGAACCGACAACCACATACCACATGGATGACTAATAAGCTAATAGATCTTAAAGAAAGGCGAAAATCATTTACATAATACTATCAGACTCTATCAAGACAGGTAAAAAAGGAAATCAGGAAAGCAAAAAGAAATTATGAAATAAGGATAGCCAGTGACTCAAAAAATAACCCTAAAGCTTTTTACCAACTATATAAATCTAAAGTTAGAGATGTAATAGGCCCCCTAAAAACTTCAATAGGAGAAATAACAGAAAATGATTTAGAAATGTGCAGTACATTAAATAGTCAGTTTCTTTCCGTTTTCACTAATGAAAATTTGGCACAGAATCCAGAAGTCAATATGGTATATAGTGATAGTATAGAAAATATGTTAAGTACAGTTAGTATAAGTAGAAATGATGTGCTTAAGGAAATTGACAGACTGAAACCTCATAAATCGCCTGGTCCTGCTAGAGTATTAAAATAATGCAGAGATGAGTTAAGTAGCCCATTAGCATTTTTATTTAACAAGTCATTAGAAACAGGTTTAGTTCCAGAAGCTTGGAAGCTTGCAATGTAGTTCCGATCTTCAAAAAAGATGATAAATCGATAGCATCCAATTACCGTCCCATTAGTCTCACATCAATCATAGGAAAGTTGCTAGAGTCTATTATTGCTAGGAAAATTAGAAGCCACTTAGTAAAATTTAACTTAATAAATTCTTCTCAGCATAGATTCACTCAGGGACGTTCTTGCCTTACTAATTTGCTTAGCTATTTATCAGAGGTATATGAAGCAGTAGATAGTGACAAGTTATATGATATTATATATTTAGATTTCAGTAAAGCTTTCGACAGAGTCCCTCATGAGAGATTGATGAGAAAGGTTGAGGCACATGGAATAGGAGGGTCGTTGTTGGGATGGATTAGGTCATGGCTAATTGGTAGGAAACAGAGTCAGCATAAATGGTACCAAGTCAGAGTGGGGAGCAGTCAAAAGTGGTGTCCCCCAGGGATCGGTATTAGGTCCCCTGTTGTTTCTTATATACATAAATTACCTAGATTTAGGTATAACTAGTAGGATAAGTAAATTCGCAGGCGATACTAAAATGGGGAGATCAATTGATTCAGATAGCGATATAGAGTGCCTCCAAAGGGATCTAGATACCTTACATGAATGGTCAGTAAATTGGCAGATGAAGTTTAACATTGACAAATGCAAGGTATTAAAGATAGGGAAGATGCAAACAAATGTTAAATATAAACTAGCTAATTAAGAATTAGAAAATTCAGACTGCGAGAAAGATCTAGGTGTGTTTGTTAACAATGATTTGAAGCCTAGAAAACAGTGTATAAGCGTTCGTAATAAGGCAAACAGGATTCTCGGGTTCATCTCTAGGAGTGTGAGTAACAGAACTGCTGATGTTATCTTAAAACTTTACTTGTCATTAGTGAGACCCCATATGGATTATGCTGTCCAATTTTGGTGTCCTTATTACAGAATGGACATAGATTCATTGGAGAGAGTTCAGCGTAGAATGACAAAAATGATCCATATTAGAAATCTTCCGTATGAAAAAAGGTTGAAGAAATTAGGTTTACATTCGTTAGAGAGAGACAGAGTTAGAGGGGATACGATAGAGGTGTTCAAGTGGGTTAGTGGGATTAACAAAGGGGACATGACAAATGTACTAAAGCTCAGTGATAGCGAAAGAACTCGTACCAATGGTTTCAAATTAAATAAATTTCGTTTCAGAAAAGATATAGGCAAATATTGGTTTGGTAACAGTTGTAGATGGGTGGAATGGACTACCAAGTGCTATAGTGGGATTAAAAACGGTAGGGAGCTTTAAGATAAAATTGGATAAGCATATGGACGAGAAGGGTTGGGTGTGAAGGGGGATCAGCCGGGTTGGGCCAATCAGCGCTCTGCAGACCCCCGTAATCCTGCGTTAATCTCTAACCGTTTTGGTAAGTGATCCTCAGGGTATTAGAGTGTTGAGCCTATAATTGGGCTCTGTAATTGGGGTTGTGTGGGACAGGGATCTGCCTTGCTTAGGCCAATCGGCTTTCTGCAGACTCCCATTTTCTTATGTTCTTATGTTCTTATACCGTTACGCCAACGTGTGTGTGTAAGTGCATGGTTGATTTTGCGTGTGTGTGTGTTTTGTTGTTTTTGTTTGTATGTATGTGTGTGGTTGTTTGCTTGTGTGTGCGTTATTGTTTGTGCGTGTATGTGGTGGTTTCTGTGTGGTTTATTTGTGTGTGTGGTTGTTTGTGTGTATCCTATGTGTGGTTGTATGTGTGTCGTTGTTTGCTTGTGTGTGTGTGTTGTTGTTGTTTGTGCGTGTATGTGGTAGTTTGTGTGTGGTTGTATGTGTGTATGGTTGTTTGTATGTGTGACTGTGTGTGTGTGTGTGTGTGATTGTGTGTGTATGTGTGGTTGTTTGTGTGTGGTAGTATGTGTGTTTGGTTGTTTGTGTGTGTGTGGTTGTTTGCTTGTGTGTGTGGTTGTTTGCTTGTGTGTGGTGGTTTGCTTGTGTGTGGTTGTTTGCTTGTGTGTGTGGTTGTTTGCTTGTGTGTGTGGTTGTTTGCTTGTGTGTGGTTGTTTGCTTGTGTGTGTGATTGTTTGTCTGTGTGGTTGTTTGCTTGTGTGATTGTTTGCTTGTGTGATTGTTTGTCTGTGTGATTGTTTGCTTGTGTGATTGTTTGCTTGTGTGATTGTTTGCTTGTGGGTGTGGTTGTTTGCTTGTGGGTGTGGTTGTTTGCTTGTGGGTGTGGTTGTTTGCTTGTGGGTGTGGTTGTTTGCTTGTGGGTGTGGTTGTTTGCTTGTGGTTGTTTGCTTGTGTGTGTGGTTGTTTGCTTGTGGGTGTGGTTGTTTGCTTGTTTGTGTGGTTGTTTGCTTGGGTGTGGTTGTTTGCTTGTGGGTGTGGTTGTTTGCTTGTGTGTGTGGTTGTTTGCTTGTGGGTGTGGTTGTTTGCTTGTGTGTGTGGTTGTTTGCTTGTATGTGATTGTTTATGTGTGGTAGTGTGTGTGTTTGGTTGTATGTGTGTGTGTTTGGTTGTATGTGTGTGTGTGTGGTTGTTTGTATGTGTGTGTGGTAGTTTGTATGTGTGTGTGTGGTAGTTTGTAAGTGTGTGTGTGGTTGTTTGTATGTGTGTGTGTGGTTGTTTGTATGTGTGTGGTAGTTTGTATGTGTGTGTGTGGTTGTTTGTATGTGTGTGTGTGGTTGTTTGTATGTGTGTGTGTGGTTGTTTGTATGTGTGTGGTAGTTTGTATGTGTGTGTGTGGTTGTTTGTATGTGTGTGTGTGGTTGTATGTGTGTGTGTGGTTGTTTGTATGTGTGTGTGTGGTAGTTTGTATGTGTGTGTGTGGTAGTTTGTATGTGTGTGTGTGGTAGTTTGTATGTGTGTGTGGTTGTTTGTATGTGTGTGTGGGGTTGTTTGTATGTGTGTGTGTGGTTGTTTGTATGTGTGTGTGTGGTTGTTTGTACGTGTGTGGTAGTTTGTATGTGTGTGTGTGGTTGTTTGTATGTGTGTGTGTGTGGTTGTTTGTATGTGTGTGTGTGTGTGGTTGTTTGTGTGTGTGTGGTTGTTTGTATGTGTGTGTGTGGTTGTTTGTATGTGTGTGAGTGGTTGTTTGTATGTGTGTGTGTGGTTGTTTGTATGTGTGTGTGTGGTTGTTTGTATGTGTGTGTGTGGTAGTTTGTATGTGTGTGTGTGGTAGTTTGTATGTGTGTGTGTGGTTGTTTGTATGTGTGTGTGTGGTTGTTTGTATGTGTGTGTGGTTGTTTGTATGTGTGTGTGGTAGTTTGTATGTGTGTGTGTGTGTGTGTGTGTGTGGTTTTGTATGTGTGTGTGTGGTTGTTTGTATGTGTGTGTGTGGTTGTTTGTATGTGTGTGTGTGGTAGTTTGTATGTGTGTGTGTGGTAGTTTGTATGTGTGTGTGTGGTTGTTTGTATGTGTGTGTGTGGTTGTTTGTATGTGTGTGTGTGGTAGTATGTATGTGTGTGTGGTAGTTTGTATGTGTGTGTGTGGTTGTTTGTATGTGTGTGTGTGGTTTTTTGTATGTGTGTGTGTGGTTGTTTGTATGTGTGTGTGTGGTAGTTTGTATGTGTGTGTGTGGTAGTTTGTATGTGTGTGTGTGGTTTTTTGTATGTGTGTGTGTGTGGTAGTTTGTATGTGTGTGTGTGGTAGTTTGTATGTGTGTGTGTGGTAGTTTGTATGTGTGTGGTTGTTTGTATGTGTGTGTGTGGTTGTTTGTATGTGTGTGTGTGGTAGTTTGTATGTGTGTGTGTGGTTGTTTGTATGTGTGTGTGGTTGTTTGCTTGTGTGTGGTTGTTTGCTTGTGGGTGTGGTTGTTTGCTTGTGTGTGTGGTTGTTTGCTTGTATGTGTGATTGTTTATGTGTGGTAGTATGTGTGTTTGGTTGTATGTGTGTGTGTGGTTGTTTGTATGTGTGTGTGGTTTGTATGTGTGTGTGTGGTTGTTTGCTTGTATGTGTGATTGTTTATGTGTGGTAGTATGTGTGTTTGGTTGTATGTGTGTGTGTGGTTGTTTGCTTGTGTGTGTCTGGTTGTTTGTATGTGTGTGCGTGGTTGTTTGTTTGTATGTGCGATTGTTTATGTGTGGTAGTGTGTGTGGTTGTTTGCTTGTGTGTGTGTGGTTGTTTTGTGTGCTAACGTGTGGGTGTATTATATATATATATATATATATATATATATATCTCGTATATATATATATATATATATATATATATATATATATATATATATATATAGTATATATGAAATACTCTAATTTTGGCCAGTTACAATTCATCTGATAATATATTAATACGGAAATTAATAAGTAACGTTTTACTTAATACCAATATTTTCCAAAACTAAAGAAAGTTTGAACATCGGACTACAGTAGGTGGAATTTTGGGAGCAGGGTAAAAAGAAACTGAATTACAGGGAAGGATGAAAACAGGGATTCCTATATATGAATAAGTATGCAATTTATGTATTGCCTAAATTAATTCCAACTAACACATGGAGATGTTGTACAATTGAAATCTGACTTTTCGCAGTCGGTTATCTAAAATTGATCGCGTAAGTCCTTCAAATTACTGACATCATATTAGTTTAGTATTATTCTCTGACTAACACTGAACAATGTTACTGAACCGATGATAGATCTCACTTACATCTAGGAGTGAACCCTTTCAGCATACCATAACGCTATTTATATGGATTTGGTTTTTATATGCATGCGATATTAAGCAGCAAAAGGAAGTATCTCTACGAAGCAAAGAATTATAAATTATCTCAAATAACCCTCTAATACCTACTTATTATAAAATCGAGTAAAATCGAAAGTTTGTGTTGTGTTGTCACGTACTGTAACCTTTAAGCCTAACTTGGCCCAAACAAGTTATATCTATTGTCAGACGCCGTTATCCCCGAGAGGGTGACCGTGAATAAATCGCCTTCATAGAAGTTTCCCAGTGTAGAAAGCCAAATCGTTGTATAATTCAACTCACACCATTAAGTTGGCTTTCACCAATCTTACTTAAACTAAACTGAAGCTCTCGTTAAGATATAAACGTACCTTAACTATACGATGTCATGAACACAATGTTTTATAGATCATATCTTTAACCCTTTCTGTACAGGTGAAGTCTCGTTAAGATATAAACGTACCTTAACTATACGATGTCACGAACACAATGTTTTATAGATCGTATCTTTAACCCTTTCTGTACAGGTGACGTCTCTTAGATTTTAATCCTAGCTATATTTAGAAGATTGTATGCAGCTTAAGCAGGATATGTGGTAGTTAAGAGTTGATTGAGATAGATTGAAGCCTTATAATTGCTAGAGATCCTTCCTAAACTGAATCATTTCGATTAGTAGTAGACAGAATATAGTAAAATGGATGACGAGGGTCCAGAGAGGGTTAACGTGTAAGGGAAAGTTCCAAAGAGTGGCTACGGCAGCGGCTGGTGACGTGGGCGAGGCTATAATGTACAGGTGTGCAGTGAGGGGGAGGGGGAGAGAGAGAGTACACAGACTGCACAGATCTTACTAGGCAGTCCGGATCAAAGTTTATATACATACAAGTGTTAGTGTATATATACTTTGGTCCGCATTTCCTGCTAACTCAAAATTTGCTAGAGCTGGATAATATGGACGGGAAAGCAGAGAAGGCTCTCTCCCCACTCCCTCAAACAGAGCGTCAATTATGTATTTTGATTATAATTATATAGTGCCGGTAAGTAGTGTCGAAGTTAAATAGCCGGACAAAACACACAATTTAAACATATTCTCGTTAAGTGATAAAGTGAACATTTCTATATGGTTGTGAACGGTAGAGGGACACAAACATAATTGTGTATATTATGTAGAGCAGTTTACCGGCAAGTATACATTATTAGTCATACTCTTCTCCTCTCTCCACCACCAATCCCTGCACTACCACGCACCACGACCATTCGTCTTCTCACTGCAGTCTTATTGTAATTCGCACTAACTTAATTCCTTGCAGGGATAGTCATAATTACCATGTGTTGTTAGGGAATCAACAAATTATAACCGTGTTATATATTGGTGACAAAGGAGAGAGGGAAGGATTAGAAAGTTTGTGTTGTCACGTACCGTAACCTTTAAGCCTAACTTGGCCCAAACAAGTTATATCTATTGTCAGACGCCGTTATCCCCGAGAGGGTGACCGTGAATAAATCGCCTTCATAGAAGTTTCCCAGTGTAGAAAGCCAAATCGTTGTATAATTCAACTCACACCATTAAGTTAGCTTTCACCAATCTTACTTAAAACTAAACGGAGGTTCATTCATGATATTCCCTTTACAAAGGCAATCACCCAGACAAGCGATCGCCGAATCACTAAATAAAAACCCACATTTTTGTGAAATTCTCTGTACATTAAAAGGTATAAATAATCCCGCCAAGGACATGTACAGTAGGCCTATATGTGCACGTCAGAATGCAATATATGTCCATTACATATATTTTGTTTGCCAGAACACTTAAAAGTATCGTCTGGATAGCAAATAGACAATACCGGCAGTGAAGAAATGTTACTATAATACTTCATGTGTTTGAGAATACAGTAGCCTATAGGGGTGATCCAAGTCAGAACGCAGTAAATCCAGGATACGACGTATTTCACTTTACCAATACAATAGGCCTAAGTCTACACATTTCACAAGATATTTGATTGAATAACTACAGAAGTACTGCATATGGTTAACGTACCAGGTGTGGGGTTGAGCGTGTGGTGGTGCCTGCAGTGTTGGTCCTAGAGTGAGACAGTGGTGGGCTGTGGCTGGTGTGGGTCTGGACGTGGCGCCGGCTGATACACTCCCACCACCATCACCACCTCCTCCACCCCAGGAGAGTCACTTTCCCCACCTGCGTTCTTAGGAACAGCCATTCTGAAGACCAAGGGACGTCTTGTCTGCTTCTGTGTATATAATAGATTCATGTGGTAGGCTACAATTATCTATATTTAATATAACTAATAGTAAAGTTTCTTATTTGAACAAATAGTGTGACTACTTCTGACCATTGCTTTTTTGCTTTGCTATACAATACATAATTGTAGCCTACATACATTATATATGACACATCCAATTTGATAACAGGTAAAACGTGACCTTCGTAAATCAGTCTGTAAATGTGTTTGTGCACAGTGGAATGTATTAGTCTAATAATTATAAGGGTAATACGATAGAGTGCAAAATGGTGGCTATACTGGGAAGAGAGCAATGTTGTAATAATTATGTACTCAGACACCTACCACCACCACCACTATCACTATACCAGTTCTGTTACCAAGCTAACATTATCGGCACATCGCTCACGTCACCATTTACCAATGGTTACCACAAGTTCAAACTATTTGTAACCTAACAGATGTATTATAACTTTTATTACCAAAAACCTATGAACTAATATGCCGTAAATGAATGTGACATAATCCTCCAATAACACCAAGTATTGTATGGAAGCTAACTGACCACCTGCAGCATACTCCAAACAATGTGAAACCGTACGAAACCAACTGCTTATAACCAGTCACCCAGTGGATTTTTTCTTTAAACCTTGCGAGTAGCCTCCGTAAGGGTCAGGCGCCATAGCTACATCCTGGTAAATTGTCCTTTATGGTAGACTCGACACCAGCCGCCGCTTTCTCCGCCAACTTTACTCTTTCCGTACCAGCGACGTCTTATTAATTATATTCTAGCTACATTCACACAATTTGTTTGCAGCTTAAGAAGGATCTATGGTAGCTAAAAAGATTAATATATATTTGTTAGCCTTTTAATGGTTAGACGTCCTTCCTAAACTTATTACAATCATCTAATAGTTTCCAGAATATAATCAAATGAATGTCACCGGTACTGAATGGGTTGACATCATATCGAGATTGTTTTTCACTAGTATAGGCGACACGATTGAAGACTAATAATTCTTAGTTCTGTATCTGGACCACGCCCCCTTTTATCCGCCTAGCGTTTTCTTCAGGCATCCATTCTCAGTACCTCTGGTCTGGAATGATCTGTATTCAAGTTTCATAGGAGTGCAGTCAGCTATGATATTATCCTTTCAGTAGGCTATAGACCCCAAAATGTTACTAGCATCAAGTTGCTTCTCACAAGTTGTCAGAAAAACCCATAGTAGTGTGAATCCTTCTTACTAAGAGTCCGTGAGGGAGGTGTGTCGGGGGTGTGTCCTTCAGCCTAACTCCTCATTGGTCCACCAGTTACAGTCAGCCAATAGGGACGCGGGGGATCTTTGAACGCGGTATGCAGGTGTCTGACTACGGGACCCTGTAGTCCTCCAACAGTCAAGTGAGTCAACACTGGTTATTTGTACGAAGTAAACCTTTATAAGGGTTTCCATCATGGCAAAATATTATCAATTAGTGTGATCATTAATTTTACAACAAGGTGATTTGCAGTAGCGTTAAGGGGTTACAGTAGGTGTTATTTATCTGTTTATTTATGCAATTCTTTATTATTTTAGTTTGCTCCCTAGGCCTCGATCAAGCTAAAAATAAAAAATAAAAAACAAATACAAAATCCTAAAGATCCCCCTTCGAGATTAATTTATACTTTTTGTCGGTACAAAATGTAGCCTACTGGCCACAGGCTGGTCCCTCCAAAATTACAGGCTCGCTATCGCTCACTAGGAAAACAATTGACACCTAAATGGCACGAAAGGCCTTAATATTGACAAAGAAATGGGGTGTAAGATCTTAAAATCGACAAATTAATGGGGCGATGGTTTTAAAATCTCAAAACTAATGGGGCTAAACATAAGGGAGGTCCTGAAACAGAACTACCTTCCCCTTAAAGTAAACAGAACTACCTTCCCCTTAAAGTAAACATTTCTTAATTAAACATGCATTATACTTGTCCATGCAGGAAATTGGAAAATCGGTGTCTTTATGTCGTATATACTTGTTCTTCTGTTCTTCCATGGTGCCTCTCGTGCTCGTACCTACATCACAAAAATAGGTGTGCGTACTAAAGGTAGTCCATACTAAACATAATACTACTTGAAATACCTAAATTTGTCGAAACCAGACGGTGGGAGCACTTGGAAGGCGGTTGGAATAACCATACATACGATAAAGTATAAGATAAAGTCTACAGTATTTACATCACAACTTTCAACCTCCTAAATACGACATTGTCTAGATATTATCGGGCGAAATTTGTGTCGAAATAAGCTTGAACTACTAGAGGCAGGCTCAATAATTAACACTACCAACTGAACAGTAAGGCTTGCCTGCTATAGTCAAACCATTTTGTAGAGTCACTTCGCTGGCCACAGATTGCCACCACTGGACCTTCCACTTATCAGGTGTAATTTTATAGCTTCTCTCTCTCTCTCTCCTTCCCTTATTTAACTTAATTCTCATTATGAATTATTTTAATACAGTGACGAGAGAGAGAGAGGTCAATGTTTAGGTAATTTTTTTATTGTTTACTATTTATTCAGTTTTCAAAGTATGTACTGGCCAACTATCAGATAAATATTAAAAAAATCATGGCATAAGATCAATGATATTATTTTGCTAATGATTTAATAAGGTAACGGACAGATTTATGCACAATCTACCGGGGGTATACAATTTTCCTATTCAATGTTCAGTTAAAATAACATGACACATTGTACAAACATTTTTATAGTGTCTTTTAGAGTCAATTATGAAGGTAACAAATATAATTCGCAGAATTGTGTATGCAGTTTTCTTTCCATAATACGAAATCGGCACTTCTAATGTATGTATGTATGAATAAAATACCTGTTCTATCTATAAGTGTATGAATTGCCTTGCCCCTGGTTCGTGCATGTATATTGAATATCTTGTTCTCACCGTTTAGAAATGAGTGAATCCACACATATTATGTCTGGCATAATATATATATATATTCTGTGTCCAACTATTTCTGAATACTGGGTATACTGTATCTCTGACATAATGCTTAGCATGCAGAACTAAATACAGTACTTAACTAATAAAATCAAGAGTATTTTAGTTGAGTAACCCTGTGACTGGTGTGTTGAGTGTACAGTATATCGTGCATGCCGGAGACCAGGGTACAGATTATCCCGGGGTATTGTTGCCAAGGCTACAGTGGCCTGGCTGGGACCCGGTGCCTGGGGGGTACTACACACACGGCAACAACAGGCAGGTTCACTTGGCTGTTTAGATGTATTTATACTCTCATATATATAATTATTTATTCCACCAGTCTGCTTTGAGGATGTAGTGTATGTAATAACATATAATATTGTTATCATCATTATCAAAGAAGAAACAAAATAAATACCGGTATAATAATATACTATATATATTATGTTGGTAAAGCCAGGTAATAAATTTTCTTTAATACATACGAGGTTGAAAGAAATGGCAATTTCTGCGTTGGAAATTTTATTATTCAAAGTTTCCAGGTCTCTGATGAGTTTTCGCTGGGTGGCAGGAAGTAGATGAAGGAGATGAGCAAAATTCATGGTGGTACAGGGTTACATTAAAGTACATGATGATACAGGATATACGACGCGTTTCACTGGACAACCAGCATTATCAAGTAAGGAAGGAATGATATAAAAGGTAAACAGGAAGGGTATATATAGAGGGTGGAGGATCAGAGGAGGCGGAAAACAGGGGGCAAAAGTCTGCTATTGGTGGAAGGGACAAACTAGGAGAGAAAAAGGGGGTAACCGCTTCACGCATGCGCACTGGATGCGGGATGGTGGTCGATAGGTGGGGTCGAAGCTGATTGGCTGCGTGTCGAGGGGCGTGGCCTAAGTTGTGTGGCGACTGCAGAAGACGAAGCTGAAGGAGGTAGCGCGTGGGGCTGCGTCAAGGGCACCGGGGGGCGAGGAGGGGTGTTAGGTCCTGTAGGGTAGTGCCTTTTGGCAGAAGGAAGGATCTGGAGGTCCAGAGTTTGGTTGTTGATGTTGGGATGTAAGGCTTGGATATATAAAGCTTCGAGTATAGGTAATCTCCTTGGGTCACTTTCTTTATCGAGTATGGTGGTGTGTTTCTCTAACTCGTTGCGTGTGAGGTGAGGGTGGTTAGGGGTGAGATAGTGGTCTTTGATGGCTCCAGCCTGAAGGTGAAGAGTTAACCGACGTGAAAGACGAGTCTGCGTCATACCAATATAGGAATGAGGTCCACAGTCCTCATAATTACAGGTATGTTGGTAAATGACGTGATCGTCGGTCATCGGGCTCTTTATCTTGGTGGAGGCTGGTTTGTTGCGGAGAACGAGGTTGGAGGTCTTGGGGGATTTGTAATAAATTATTAATTTGATTTTGTTTTCCGGGTTGGTTGGGTGGACATGCTTGGAGATTATTTCTTTTAAGACGGCCTCGTCATTTTTGTGTTCAGAGGACATGTAATTGCGGTAGAAGATCTTAATTTCATTGGGGGGGTCAATGTTGGGAGGGCTTTGGGTGTACCATTTTTCAAGATGGTGGTTGATGGTGCTGGAGATGTCGGAGTTGGAGTATCCGTTATTTACTAAAACTTGGGATAGTCTTTCTAGTTCCTGGTGGGTGTCGGCCCAGGTAGAGCAGTGCGTGAGGGCTCTCCTAACATAGGCGGAGATGGAGGATAGAAGATAACGGCGGGGGCATTCACTATCACCGTTGAGGCATTGTCCTGTGTTAGTTGGTTTAATGTAGACGGTGGTTTTGAACCCATGGTCGTTCAGAGCTACGAGGATGTCGAGGAAGGGGAGTTGTCCATTGTTAGATTTTTCAAAGGTGAAGTTAAGTCCGGAGGAGGTCATGAAGCGACGCTGGAGTTCCTGTAGTTCGTGGAGGTCCTTGATTTGCACGAAGATGTCTTCCACGTATCTACGTATCCACGTATCTACGTGCCCAGCCAATTCAACCTTAACTCAGCCCACGATTTCTTGGAAATTTTACGAGACGCCCCCCGTAACAACAACCACACAATCGCCTCTCTCGACGTAGAAAGCCTGTTCACCAACGTGCCAGTGGATAGGACCATTGACATGATTCTACGTCGAATTTATCATTGCCCTGATACCCCTACTCTGGACATCCCGGAGAAGGCCCTGAAAACACTACTGGAGCTATGTACCAAGGAGGCCCCCTTCCTTTGCCCCCGGGGCAACATGTACAAGCAGATAGACGGTGTGGCGATGGGCAGCCCCCTAGGAGTTCTTTTTGCGAACTTTTTCATGGGTACCATCGAGGAAGAGCTCCTGGCTGCCCAACGACCCGCCGTCTACTGTAGATACGTGGATGACATCTTCGTGCAAATCAAGGACCTCCACGAACTACAGGAACTCCAGCGTCGCTTCATGACCTCCTCCGGACTTAACTTCACCTTTGAAAAATCTAACAATGGACAACTCCCCTTCCTCGACATCCTCGTAGCTCTGAACGACCATGGGTTCAAAACCACCGTCTACATTAAACCAACTAACACAGGACAATGCCTCAACGGTGATAGTGAATGCCCCCGCCGTTATCTTCTATCCTCCATCTCCGCCTATGTTAGGAGAGCCCTCACGCACTGCTCTACCTGGGCCGACACCCACCAGGAACTAGAAAGACTATCCCAAGTTTTAGTAAATAACGGATACTCCAACTCCGACATCTCCAGCACCATCAACCACCATCTTGAAAAATGGTACACCCAAAGCCCTCCCAACATTGACCCCCCCAATGAAATTAAGATCTTCTACCGCAATTACATGTCCTCTGAACACAAAAATGACGAGGCCGTCTTAAAAGAAATAATCTCCAAGCATGTCCACCCAACCAACCCGGAAAACAAAATCAAATTAATAATTTATTACAAATCCCCCAAGACCTCCAACCTCGTTCTCCGCAACAAACCAGCCTCCACCAAGATAAAGAGCCCGATGACCGACGATCACGTCATTTACCAACATACCTGTAATTATGAGGACTGTGGACCTCATTCCTATATTGGTATGACGCAGACTCGTCTTTCACGTCGGTTAACTCTTCACCTTCAGGCTGGAGCCATCAAAGACCACTATCTCACCCCTAACCACCCTCACCTCACACGCAACGAGTTAGAGAAACACACCACCATACTCGATAAAGAAAGTGACCCAAGGAGATTACCTATACTCGAAGCTTTATATATCCAAGCCTTACATCCCAACATCAACAACCAAACTCTGGACCTCCAGATCCTTCCTTCTGCCAAAAGGCACTACCCTACAGGACCTAACACCCCTCCTCGCCCCCCGGTGCCCTTGACGCAGCCCCACGCGCTACCTCCTTCAGCTTCGTCTTCTGCAGGCGCCACACAACTTAGGCCACGCCCCTCGACACGCAGCCAATCAGCTTCGACCCCACCTATCGACCACCATCCCGCATCCAGTGCGCATGCGTGAAGCGGTTACCCCCTTTTTCTCTCCTAGTTTTCCCTTCCACCAATAGCAGACTTTTGCCCCCTGTTTTCCGCCTCCTCTGATCCTCCACCCTCTATATATACCCTTCCTGTTTACCTTTTATATCATTCCTTCCTTACTTGATAATGCTGGTTGTCCAGTGAAACGCGTCGTATATCCTGTATCATCATGTACTTTAATGTAACCCTGTACCACCATGAATTTTGCTCATCTCCTTCATCTACTTCCTGCCACCCAGCGAAAACTCATCAGAGACCTGGAAACTTTGAATAATAAAATTTCCAACGCAGAAATTGCCATTTCTTTCAACCTCGTATGTATTAAAGAAAATATATATATTATATATATATTTTTTTTCTTTCAGGCAGGTGAGATTAAAATAATAGGCACAGTTTGCATTATTGAGTTTTTTATTGATACTCTCAATTTTTCGTACAGTTTTTTTAGTATTTACAGGAAGTTGGTAAAGGAGGTTTGCAAAGGGTTCCGACGTTTCGATGGGCGCAGCCATCATTATCAAGGAGAAGTGAAGTTAGAAGGTGATAAGTCGAGAATACATAGGCGATACAAGATCAAGAGAGGGTTTATTGTGTGTTAGCTGCACACTGGTTGGCTAACCTCAGGTCCTTGATAGCTCCGGCTTGAGGAGCTATGACCATGTCATATACCGACACACCTGTAACAGTGAGGACTGTGGACCTCACACTTACGTCGGTTTGACAAGGACTCGTCTGTCACGTCGCCTTACCCTCCACCTTCAAGCCGGAGCTATCAAGGACCACTACCACACATCCCCACACCATCAGGAACTCACCAGACCCGACTTAGATAAACACACTTCTATTCTTGATAAAGAAATAGACTCACGCCGCCTATTCATTCTTGAAGCTATATATATACAAACATACCAACCTACTTTAAACACACAAGCGGAATACAGCCAGATCCTACCCTCGGCACGCCCTTCCACAGCGAGGCCCCCCATGATGCCCCCAGGATTGCCCCCTCCACACACGCAGACGAACGAAGCAGAGGCCCCGCCCACTCCTGCGCCTAACCCATACGCACCGTCCAGCCAACCAACCAGCCTGAGGTTAGCCAACCAGCGTGCAGCTAACACACAATAAACCCTCTCTTGATCTTGTATCGCCTATATATTCTCGACTTATCACCTTCTAACTTCACTTCTCCTTGATAATGATGGCTGCGCCCATCGAAACGTCAGAACCCTTTGTAAACCTCCTTTACCAACTTCCTGTAAATACTAGAAAAACTGTACGAAAAATTGAGAGTATCAATAAAAAACTCAATAATGCAAACTGTGCCTATTATTTTAAGCTCACCTGCCTGAAAGAAAATATCCTCCCTGGCTACACTAATATATATATATATATACATATATATATATATATTTATTTTATGACAAATATAGCTGACAGGGCAGGGTTTCGAACCATACAGACAGGGAGTCCAACCTCCTACACCATCAGGAGGGTCAAAAGAAGGAATTTGATACTTCTACCACCCAACCCGACTCTGATGGGAGGGGGGGGGGGGGGGCGGCAGACAATCATTTAATCGAAATCCGGCTGCCCTAAGCATGACAAGTTATTTATTTGATGACAAATATAGCTGACAGGGCAGGGTTTCGAACCGTACAGGCAGGGAGTCCAACCTCCTACACCATCACGAGGGTCAAAAGAAGGAATTTGATGGTGTAATGATTAGAGTGTTTACAATCTGTGTATGGTAACCCAGGTTCGAATCCCGGTAGATCACATGCTTTCATTAATTTCATTGGGAGGTGTTTGGTGTTGAAGTGAAATTAATAACAATAGATAATGTATTAATATATGATATAATTGTTAAACCAGGCTTTATTGTTGGGATTACTGGCTAAAAGGTGGATTCTAACTTAACTGGGCAAAGAAGGAATTCACACACAGACACACACAAACATGCAGAGGTGTAAGGACAACGCAGGAGTAAATTTTTAGTTATTATATTCAGTAAAGATAACAAGATAGGATGGCTTAATTGGCTAATTGTTCACACATGTAATGGCATAAATACAATACACAAAATCATGGACAGGGAAATATCCCCGGAGCTAATATGAATCGCAAATGTATTAACCCGTTGAGCCCGGGCTAGTTATAATATTTTGTTCACCCCAGTCCCAAGCCATTTTCACTTATTTTTTTTGTTTGCTAAAATGGAAGACAAGGATGAGAAATGAAAAAAAAACAAAAAAAAATCACCTCTGAAATTTTTTTTTTGGGGGGGGGGGCCGGTGGGGGGTTGGGGGGGGGGAGCTTCAAAACAATTTGTTGAGCCAAAATGGAAGAGAATGGTGAGAAATGAACACACAAATAAAAAAAACTCATTTCGGTCATTTGGGGGGCGGGGGGGGGTTTCAATAGTTCGTCTCCCCCGCATGACCACCCGCCCGGGAGCACTAGGGTAAAAACTGAGTATGGCATTGTACGGCATACATCCTAAGGAGTATCTCACATAAATCTCAAGCCTCTAGCTCCCATACGACCGGAGTAATGAAGGTTCAAAGTGGCGGTAAACTAGGGGTGTAAACTATCCCCACTAAGCCCACCACCACCAGCCGCGCGGCTGTCTCGGCCCGCTCACACCTACTGGCCCGGCTCCCCCACACACTACGGTACTTCCCCCTCCTATTCTCCCGCCATTTCCTACCTTACGAGCCACGTAAGTGTTTTTTATATGTCGGACGCACGTGATGCGTCGCTGGGAGTTGGTGATCAAAGACTGCCGACGCAACACGTGCGACGCTGGGTCTCAACGGGTTAAAGACGGGGTTTATTGCTCCTTTGAATTAGCAATAGGATTTGCTAACAACAGTTATATCTCAGACCTGGGTATTGACCCTCTGCCTGAACACTGGTCCTCGCAGTTGGTTGGTTCCAACCTTGGGTAGAGGTTTGTTGCCAGAACACTGGTCAGTGCAATTCCTAAACTTGAGCAAGGGAAAATGCTAGGTGGAGGAAACAATGGACTGTGCTGCCTAGTAAGTTCTCTGCCGCCTCCTCCCCCCCCTCCCTAACTTGGGTAAAGGCTGTCGCCAGAACACTGGTCCGTCTGACACCTAAACTCAAGTAAGGAAGTAAATAAATTGCCAGAACACTGGTCCGTGCTCCCTATTATCTTCTCTGGCCCTCCCCCCTACTTCAACACCTGGATGGTAAGGAGCCAGATCGCAGTCCTGTGTCAAGACCCGCTGGAGGACATTGCCGGAGGACCCCCCACTGAACCTGACGTTGGGCCACTACAAGGATGAGCCAAGAGGACCAATGGATGTCGGACCATGATTCCTGAACGAAGACGTTAGCTTGTTGAAGGCTGTACAACAGATACATCGAGAGCAACCCATGACCCACCCACAAATACATATGTCCAACATGCTCAAAACCTATCACTTCGAGTCGCTACAAAAAGGGTTCAGTTCTCTGCAATTCATGCGGGAACTGGACCCATTTCAAGTGCACAACACTTGCCTCCATGGAACACTACACAAACACCTGGACCTGTTCCTCATGCCCCTCCCTTTCCCAATCAAACCCCTCTCCTACACCCCCCACACCTCTCCTTTCCAACCCACCAATTCTTTCCGTACCACCCACATCCTCAACCCCACACATCCCACCCCAACCTAATCCATCCGTACCCTCATCTCCTGCACCTTAATCCCCATCCCCATCACCATCTCACCCATCCCCTTCCTCCTCACCCCCACCCTCACCCCCACCTTCACCCCTACCTCATCCCCATGCAGCAGCACCCAACATACACCGCACACAATTTTCTTCAATTAAACATTGATGGCATTAATACAAAGACACACAAACTCTCACACTTCATCAAACAACACAACATACACATTGCCATCTTACAACTTGTTACAAGAAACAAAACTAAGCACAACACAAAAAACAACTACATATCACGACTTCCCACCATCAGACAAGACCGGGCCGGTGGCGGCGGCGGTGGACTCATCACCTTGGTTCACAAAACAATGAACTTCAGACACCAGTGTGCATACCAAATCCCTCCTCCCCCCACATAACACAACAGATTACAGAAATACAATCCATCAAAATAAGCTCTGGCAATAATTCCAACATAACCATCATATATACATAGGTCCCCCCCCCCCCCAACATCCCCTACAGTACCCAAAAACTACAAACTGCAATTACAACAGATCACAAACACTCCACCCATCATCCTGTGTGATGACTTCAATGCCAAGACATAGGCCTGGTTTATCGATAACACTGACACAGACTGTGGCAGACAGAGTCTTAGTTCTACAACACCAATCAGATAACCTTTTCGTCCTTAACGACATCCATTAACATACCCATATTCCCCACCAAGCTCTCTTCCACCATCATCTCCAGATATCACTTTTTGCTCCCCAGAACTCGCCCCCACAACATCTTGGAGAAAGGTAAAAGCCTTAGGTTCTGACCACCACCCGATCATTATCACCATCAAAACCAGACTCACCCCAGCTAGTCACAGATACACATACACTAACTATAAAAGAGCCAACTGGGAAGCTTTCACAAATGAGAAAGAATAACACTTTGAAACCCTAAACAGCACACTCATCACTAACATCAACAATGCTGTTCACACATTCAACACAACTATGCAAACGCTGACAAGAAACATGCATATTCCAAGAGGTAACACAAAAAGACACAATCCAAACTTCACACCAGAGACTCAAGACCTCATCAGACAACGCGACACACTGAAACACTCCCCAGCACCCCACACACAGGACATCACAAAACAGACCCCCCAAAACTCTACAAAACACTAAGCAGCATCACACTTTCCAACAGCAACACAACACAATCACAACAACAGACTCTATTCCTTCATAATATAAACAACAAGCAAACACTCTCATCAATCACTTCTTTCATGTCAAGCCACCTAAACCCCCATCAAGACGACCGACGTGTCATCCGATGTAAGAGACATTTCCCCACAGACCCTGACTATGCACCCTTCACCAATACCCAGACAAAGCACATATTCAACAATCTCAAGCACTCACCCGCCTGTGGTCCAGATAACATAAGCAACATACACCTCAGACACCTAGGACCACAAGGCATACAAGCACTCACCAACATAGCAAACTACAGTTATTCATACAACACAATACAAGACATCTGGAAGCATGGTGTCATCATTACATTCCCCAAACTCAACAAAGACCCCACGCTACCCTCCTCACACCGCCCCATCACACTCCTTTGCACCCCCTCCAAAGTCTCAGAATGCCTCGTACTACAACTGACCACACACGCTCTACCCCTAGCTCCAACACAACATGGCTTCAAGCCACTACACTCCACAAACACTCTTCTTAAAGACTTCACAAAAAAGAGCTTTTGATGGCATCAACTCAGCCAGACCACCACACAATCACTACTTGCCACACTCGACATTAGTAAGGCCTTCGATACCATCCCCCGCCACAACCTAGCAAACAAAATCTACAACACAAACATGTACAACAATACAAAAAGGTGGCTGGCCAACTACCTAGCAGGCAGATACGCACATGTATCATTTGCCGGTCAATCATCTAACATCAGAAACTTCACAAACGGAGTCCCGCAAGGATCCGTCCTGTTGCCTGCACTCTTCAATCTATACATGCATAATATACCCACATCCCACGCACTCCAAATAAATATAGCTTCCTACGCCGGTGACATAAGACTCACATGTACACACCAAGACCCAAACAGAGCAACATATCTCCTTCAACCCTATCTCAACACACTACAAACAGACTCAAATTAGCCCCAGCCAGATCCACTGCAACCCTCCTCACAAGCTGGACTGCCGAATACAAAAACACCCCGCACCTCACCATAAACAACATCCCCCTAACACACACACATTCACCCAAAATCCTAGGAATAACATTATGATACTCTAATGACATTCAAACAATATATCACAAACATAAAAAATAAACTGACACCCAGACTCAACACCCTCAGGTCACTTGACCACACAACATTTGGACACAACAAAGAAACTACATAAGATCAGTGATGGAATATTCAAGCTGAGATGTGGCAGGTAAAAGAATTAACAAAACCAACCAGCAAGAGATCACCACCACCAGTTGCAACATCGAAGCAACCCATGCGGATTGCTTCCATGACAACTAGGAACATAAACAAATCAGGCGGACAGCAACATGGCGGCCAACGAGACAGAGAAGGAAACATGGTCCCTATCATCGACACGGCATCCATAGAAAATATACCGAAAAGGGGGGACAATTACATAACCCAAACGCGCATGGCGACCATCGCAGGTACAACACACTTACCCTCAACTGCTTTCCCGGTATCAGCCCAAATCTCATCAAACTCCACCCACAAGACCAACCCAAGGGCGTGTACCAGCAAAAATCAAGAAAAGCCCAACTTGCTGACTTGCTTACCTAAAGGGGTTATCACACTTGCCAATATTTCCGTGGTCTCCACGATTTCCGCGGTTTCTGGTCTATTTTCCGTGGTCTTGCCGACAATCCACGCTTCCCGAGCAATTTGGGAGATCTTCGTCTATCCACAGAATTTTTCGGGCAAGAATTAGTAGGCTATGTCATGGAAATACATTTCTTATGTTATAAATATATAGTAATACAAATTATATATTCCATATAATTATTAAACTCGATAAGTTTTAATATATCTAATGATAATGTAATAGGTGATATTCGAACCTTAAGAGCTATAAAATATCACATGGAACATATAAAATCGTACATATAAACAAGCAAGGGAAGAAAGACCGTCACTGCCTATTTTAAATGTGGTAATACGTAGATCATGGCCTGTGATTGGCTAAGAGGCATGGGCCCGAGTCCAGTCAGTCTACTCTCTCGCTTACTGCTTGCGTTTATAATTTCTTCATCTCGCTTGTGTTTACTTTATGATATATACGTTATTATTGTGTTTCCTGTGATTTTTAATAGCTCTTTAGATTTGGATAACACTGTAATTTATTAAGTAATTTTTAAAGTTACTTAAAAATATTTACTTTAATGAATAAATAAGGAACAATACAGATAACAAATAAATTATCAGGGTACTGATAAAACAGCCAATCATGAGCGTGCTGCTGCTTCCACTGACTTTCACTTTTACCGACAGATGTGGATTCATGTTGCTTGTTTTAGGCAATAGAGAGCAATATAGTCATACTTACCATGCTTTTTATAAATGCTCAGCTCTATCATTGGGATTGAGATGTATTAATAGCAAGACGGGAAGCTAAAACGGTCGAAATAAGACCAATTAATTTCGAAGTGAGAACGAAAGAGTGTACGTATTTTCGTGGATTATCTAGGTGCATGTGTGATAGGGAAACCACGGTATTGTCGTCTAAACTATGAACGAAGATCCAGAAACCACGAAAAAATAGCCAAGTGTGATAACCCCTTAACTCACCACAAAAACAACAAAGAAATGAGCCACACGTGGACAGAGACAGACATGACGCTTCAATACATCTTTCGGATCTTACCATGCTAATTCAACACCAAGTCATGCCCCAATGCAGCCGCACCATAAATGCAAGAGCAGGCATTAAGGAAAAAATCAGTAGCAATGTCTCCACCTTCTAAATCCACTGATAAACAATACAAAAGACACAAGCAAGAATCCCGGAAAACGCACCCCACTTCCAACCTTGATATATACCAGCCCTCACCACTTCCGACCCGCAACCAAGTTCCGCCGTATGCACGACTACGCAACTCATCAGAAACACAAAGGGTAACCATTGCATCTTATCCAACAACACCAAACAAAACCTCATCATCTACCGTGCCCTTCATGCCCCAAGTCACCTTGCCTTCGACATCGCAGACAGAATAGACACTACCTCCGCCAGCCAGACCATCAGCAAGCAACCAGCCTGCTGGCTTTAATCCTATTTTTGGATCTTTACCAGGTAGTTCTAAGGTAGAAAGTACAAGCAAAATGTATGGTTGTCATGTGAAGCTACAACAACCTTAAAATGCCCCAGAACGAGAAGCCCACCACAGAAGACACGAACGAACACCACACAGAAACACCCAAAGGATAGGTCCACAGAACGAAAGGACCAGCTGACCGAGCCAGCCAATTCAGACAGGCCCAAGCCCGCAGGGCTAAGTAGCTCCAGGCCGCACCTAGATACCCCTTCTAAACTGACCATTTTTCCACACCTCATGTACACTACCCCCTCGTGTCCTACACTCCTAACTACAAAGATGATGAACAGGAATATACATTCATATTAAAAACACCCATGCCTGTCCCGATGTTGAGCCAATGCCACCCACGCCTGTCCCTAGACCTTGTATATCATTTCCCATGACGAGTATAGATATATGTAACCCGTGCTCAGTCGCCCCCTTGCATTGTTCCTCTAGTAACTAAGTGTCTCTATAATATTAACTGCCACCACTATGGATACGACATAGCGGCACTGTCCTTGTGTCGTATTGTGCCAAGTACAGATCAACCAGGTTTCATCACCTTATTAGGACGACGACTATAATGTCGTCGTTCATCGATGTATGCAATCCTTAGTTTAAGTATTAATATTAACATTCCCTAACATCTTGTCTTGCCAGACTAAGCTTCTGAAGACCCATCGCCCCATAAATCTATGTATTCAATCCTTAGGTTAAGTATTTTTATCCGCCATTGTGTTCACCTTTTTCCATTTACTTTTCCACAATTGTCATACGTCTTCCCCTTGCCTCCTTCGTATCCACAGTCCACACTACGCCAATTTACTTCGTGTCATACACCTCTTACCCCAACCAGAGATTGTATAAGATAACCTTGTTACCAGTATCTGTCATAAGTACCCCGAAACAATAACTAAGTACCCCTACGAACTGCCGCTGTTGTTGGTATATATATTTCATAGAAAACGCAGTTCCCAGGGCCAACTAATAGTATCCATAACCCCTCGGACTGATCACATAACTCTATCTTTTCCAGACTCATATACCACCCCATAGTTGCATTCCCCGGTAGCACTTGGCTAACGTATTCTACTGCCTTTTCAAACTTCCATATCAACTGCAGCCTAATGCCAACCCCACGCCCAGAGACCTTAGGGTCAAATTCCCCTATAGCCCCCTGCACTCCTCCCCCTCTCATTATAAGACCCCGCGCTTCTCTACTCTTGTCCGACCTAGCCTCTCTCTCATACCTCTTGAAGATCCTTGAATTGTCCGTTGCTAACGCTCTCCAACCTTTTATATATATACTCCTATCCAGCCTACCTTCACTTAGTAGGCCAGAACAACATTAGAACTTTACTAGCCCCTTGCATGCCATCTATTCTCTTACAACCCATTCACAACCCTGCACCCAATGGTCGTCGGTGCGAGGCTAGCCACCTCGCCAGTAACTAACTTCTATTGCCATACTTCCAGATAAATGTGGCAGAGTTAGCAACCCAGTCTCCACCACATCCAGCAAACCCTACAATTAACAACCAGCCGAGTAAAACCAGCTAGCCAAGGCACCTTCGGTTTTGGTATTAAGGACACCCACATCTGTCTCATACACAGAGGGTTATTACAAACACTGGTGATATGGCAAGCCCCTAGCCACAGCCGCCGGACGACTATCACAGAGAGAGGGCGCCCAGCTCCCCCTTTTTGCCCACCCGAGGAGGGAGACCCCCACCCCCGCGGAGGTATACCTGGCCCCTGTTTTGACTTCTGAGTCATTGCCAGGTAGCACAGGAATTCTTCCTATCAATGAACTAACCATGCATGACTAACACCTTTACTTACCTCTATTAACTCACAATAAACCATTTACCTTTCTTGCATACTCTGATCACTAAATTAGCACCTCAGCTATACCATAGAATGAAGATTGAACAATCTAAGAGAGACGCTCCTATCACAGCTGTCCCCATCCTCCTCGCAAAGTAGATCCAGTCTCTCTCCCCTAAATACTTCCAGTATAGCCAAAATAGTACCTCTTACTAAGGCTCAGTTATATGAAAATATAAAGGCTTCCTATAGCCATGTGCCACAACAGTAAATACCATCTTACCTAGTCCCCATATCTATTGAGAGCTCAAATAAGTCCATAAGACTGGAGATCCCTACTGTCTACAGGGTCCAGAACCGAGCCTATAAATCTAGCTCCCGCCCCGAGTCAAATCAGTTGAAAGCTAGACACCAACCAGGGGTCACTACCCTGCAGTTAACTTCTAGCTCTGCCCTTGTGTTGTTCCGGAGTAGAGATTCCAGAGCCGGCAGACTCCGTGGCAGATTTGGATAGAAGGACCTGCCCACGTATTTGAGAACTTCACACATATGGACCCCCTGGACGGCCGCGGAACCAGTCGTTAGCCCCCAACATCATGGACGCAAGATAACCAGGACCAGACCCATCAGATACTACCCGAGATTCCCTTTATCAGTACTACATATTACTGTGCTGTTTAGAGATTCACTAATTAATATTTCTACGAAGTGGCTATCTCTTTGCCCCAGTATAATTCATATAACCATTCAATTAGGAAGTGCTAAGCGTATCAGTGTTTAATAATTAACAGGCGATACTAACTCTCGTAATCAACCATATATCCAGATATTATTACCTAGAAGGAAACCCTAGTGATATCTGAATGTTCGCCCACTGATTTGCGTTCTATGTATTACTGAGACAAGAATATAAAACTTAGATCAGTACCCCCTGAGGTTACTAGAATTCCCGTGCTCTAAAATACGCGTGTCTAATCTAGTCTGTGAACTACTACTTGTGCTCCAGAGCTACCCGTAATAAATCTAACAGTGAATATGATTCTATAAGTAACATTGATGGTCTTCGGTATATAAACCTGTTGAATTAAAGCCAGTGATCAGAAGATTAATACCTGAACGTTGGAAGTGGGAGACTAGGCTTCATCCAGATCCACTTATGCTAGTGTTGTTCGATTCTATTATATTGTCTTGCACGAGTATTATGCAGTGGTATATAAATAAACGTGATCATGTAACTTGCTACCATGTGTTTCTTTGTGTTCTCTATTCCTCATATCTTGT
The DNA here is from genome assembly GCA_032716605.1 of Paralithodes platypus. NCBI lineage: Eukaryota > Metazoa > Arthropoda > Malacostraca > Decapoda > Lithodidae > Paralithodes > Paralithodes platypus. Next base: position 36,281,667 of record CM064581.1, read on the forward strand.
ATTGTGCATGCAGCCTTATATACCCAGTCATTTAGAACTCACATTACCCAAGTTAAACCTGTAGAAAAACAGGGCATAACAAACCTTGATAATCCTTTCTTGCACAAGGATGTAGAATAAAAGTCCAGAGATAAGTTTATAGGTTCTTATTAGACAAAGAGATACAGAGAGCTGGGGTGGCACTGCTATGCTGAGTGCCGATCGGATGTTACTGATGAAAACATGTGCAGCGGTGCCGGATATATTTGGTGCAACGCTGCCGATACTACAGAGTACGGTATATTATCATGGGATATTAAACAATGATAGTATTGCCCTGAAAGTACATGTGTGTATTTTGCAATACTGGACCTCTTTCTTTTCTAATGATGCACACTCCACCTTGAGCCACATACAAGATTTTGTAAAAATTGGAATGGAAACTTTTATTCCTCATCAAAAGTACAGTAAAAGATCTAATTCACCTAAATGGTTTGACCATAATTGTGCTAGAGTAACTGAACAAAAAGCAATAGCCTACAATGCATACACAAGATCAAAAACACATGAAGCCTTTAATTACTTTAGAAACATCAGAAATCATGCCAAAACTGTATTAAACCTAACTAAATCAAACTTTCTCCATAAGCAGGCAATAAACTTCTAAATAATCCAAATGATAACAAAATATTTGGTCTACTCTTAACTCATTCAAATCCAACTTCACTACTGCTTCATCCATTCCACCATTAAAATCTCCGACTGGCAATCTTGTAAGTGACCCACGAGGTAAAGCTAACCTTCTTGCAGATATTTTCTCCACCAACTCAACCTTAGATGAAATAAATCAAGATGTCCCTGTACTTAATTTTAATTCACCTGAAATTCCCTCACTTAAGATCCACACCAGACATGTCAAAACTATTTTGCAGAATCTCTCAGTAGATAGGCTCCTGGTCCAGATGAATTCCTCCAATAGTACTTAGAATTGCTCCTTGGTGCTCGCTCCTGTATTGGCAAACTTTTCCGTCTGTGTACTCATACCTCATGCTTCCCAGTACCCTGGAAAGAAGCAAACATCCATCCAGTTCCTAAAAAAGGTGCCTCTTCAGATCCATCAAACTACAGACCAATAGCTATAACTTCCACTCTTGGCAAAGTTTTTGAAATTATATTAAATAATCACATAATTAAGCATCTGGAGAATAATAAATTAATCAGTGATAGGCAATATGGTTTTAGACGATGTCGATCAACTGCAGACATTCTTTGCCTTCTTACGCATCAAATCAACCAAGCTACAGACCAACATGGTGAAACACATACAATAGCACTGGATATATCAAAGGCATTTGATAGAGTCTGGCATCAATCCTTATTGTCGAAGATGTCACACTACGGCCTTGCATCATTAGTTCCACTAATTTCTTCTTATCTTCATAACAGAAAAATACGTGTAATGGTAGATGGCCTTTATTCTCAATTTCACTCAATAAATGCTGGTGTTCCCCAGGGATCAGTTTTGGCCCCAACTCTGTTCCTCATTCATATCAATGATCTCATATCTACCACTCATAATCCAATACATTCCTACGCAGATGACTCAACACTCCACAGTTCCTTCACATTTACCAATTCTTTCACCCAACCCGATCTTATAAATTCAAAAATAAACACTGCAATTTCTCTGAACCAGGACCTTTCTAGAATTAATGAATGGGGACAAGAGAATCTAGTTTCCTTTAATGCACAGAAAACCAAGTACATTCAATTTTCTAACCGACAGAATCTCACTGACTCCCATATATTTTTTAATGATGTAAATATTCCCACTTCCCCTAGTATTGACATTCTCGGTGTAACATTAACTACTAACTTGAGCTGGACACATTATGTTAGAAGCATTGCTAAGAATGCCTCTAAAAAACTGGGACTCCTGTACAGAGTTCGAGAATTCTTCACTGACGAGCAGTTGGCCGTAATATATAAAAGTCATGTGCGCTCTCAGATGGATTACTGTTCACCTCTGTGGGGTGGAAGTGGAGTGGTTGCATTGAGGCAGTTGGACAAAATTCAAAATAAAGCTATTAGATTAATCAATAACCCTGCAATCACACAGGACCTTCCTACATTAGCCATACGAAGAAACGTTGCATCCCTTGCATTATTCTACAGATATTTTCACAGCAATTGTTCCGAGGAACTTGCTTCAATTGTGCCGCCTCTCCACATCTTTCCCCGTAGAACTAGGGCAGCTGAGAGCGCCCATGAATTTACACTTTCTCCTCCACAATGCAGAACTTCTGCTTATCAGAATTCATTTATCCCCAGAGCTACTACTCTTTGGAATTCACTTCCCTCGAATTGCTTTCCACAAACAAACAAATGTTTAAATCCAGTTGTTACAAACATTTTATGAATGGAGGATGCCTTTAGGCACATGGACCTTTTTGTTTTATCTGTGTTTTTCCTTCCTCCGTTCATTGTCTCTTAAAAAAAAAAAAAAAAAAAAAAAAAAAAATGATTAAGGCATGTGTACACTCTGTATATATGTTGTGTGTGCACTTAACCTATATCAACACCTCCCTCCCCCTTTAAGCTCGCAAGACGTTGTCGAGCTGACTCTTTTTCTAGGAGCCTTTCAGACTTACGTGGGGCCATGGGGGAAGTGAAGGACTCTCTTTCTGGGTCCGTGCAAGACACAGGGATCTCAGGGTTATGGGGGAGGGGTTCAACACCAGGGGAATTCACTGGGCGGAGGAAGCGACGGTTCCGCCAATATATCTTACCACTGGGGAGACGAACCTCATAATCCCTGGACCTGCCGCAGCCCATGACGACCCCAACTTTGTCCCAGCGGTGAGAAGTCAGGTCTTGGATCCGCACTGTGGTGCCGACTCTCAACCTGGGAAGGGGCGTGCGTGCTGGTCATAGTTTCTCTGCACCAGCGCAGTGTAGGCGGCTGCACGGCGGTCACAGTCCTCGGCCTTGGCTTGCCACTCTGCTGCAAAGGACTGGGGATGAGCAGGGACACAAGACCGTAGTGGGTGGCCATACAGGATTTGTGCCGGGGAGCGGCCTGTGAAGTTCGGGGTGTTGCGGAGCTCCAACAGTCCACGGTCAAAGTCTTCACAGTCGATGTTGCCTGAGGGAGCCGTCTTCAGTATGAGGTGTTTGACGGACTTGATGGCAGACTCGGCATGACCGTTGGATTGTGGGTAGTGTGGGGAAGAGACCAAGTGATGGACTCCCCAACGCTCCATGAAGTCCCGGAACTCACGGCTAGTAAACTGTGGGCCTCCATCTGTACGTAGGCGGAGGGGTACACCAACTTCCCTGAAGTAGCGGCAGAAGATCCTGATGGTGTTTGAAGCGGTAGTATCTCCTTTGCAGGGTACGACAACGGGCCAGCCTGAGAGTCGGTCTGTTACGACGAGGAAGGATTTCCCCGCCACAGCGAAGAAGTCGGCTGAAACAGACTCGAAAGGCCTAGTTGGGTAGTCGTCGTTGATCATGGGTTCCTGCTGCTGACTAGGCTGTAAGACCTGACATGGCTCACAAGCTTGAACTGTGTTGGCGATGTCCGAGTTGATGCCAGGCCAAAAGACAGCCTGTCGCGCCCTACGCTTAGTAGCCTCCACGCCTCTGTGACTATCATGCAGGCGAGCCAAGGTGCGGCGGCGGAGGGCTTCAGGAACCACAACCCTCGCTCCGTACAGGACGAGTTCACCATCTGCTGACAGGTAGTCTCGGAGTTTCCAGAATGGGAGTAGAGAGTTGTGCAGGTCGTAGCGGTTGGTGGGGAAACCCGAAGTAACGCACTCACGCAGGCGGATGTACACAGGATTCGCTCTGGCTGCGTCTCGGAGTTCCTGGAGAATCCTGTCTGCATCCTGTGAAGGAGAGTTGACGTCGGTGGCGGCGGCGTTGACAGTCACGAGGGACCTGAGGTGAACCGTGGCGTCGGCACATGCTAACTCATCCTCTGGCGTCGAGTGGCTGACAGGGGCCCGTGACAACGCATCAGGGATGCAGAACAACCTGCCAGCGCGCCAGACGGCTGTGAAGAGGTAAGGTGCGACTTTCTCCTTCAGACGTTGGAGGCGGGGATTTTCAACTACATCAAGGGCGTAGTTTTTGAAGATGGGGATGAGGGGGCGATGGTCCGTCATGAGGGTGAAGTGTTGCAGTCCGATGAGGTAGAACTTGCACTTGGACATGGCCCAGACCATGGCTAGCATCTCCAGCTCAATGGTGGCATAGCGGGACTCGGGGTCGCTTAGGAACCTCGAGCCACACTGAACTAAGCAGAGACGGTTGTTGTCATGATCCTGTAGGAGGGCGTATCCAATACCATTGAGGCGGGACGCATCAGTTTGTAGAATCACTGGTAGGGAAGGGTCGAATGGGGCCAGGACGGGTGGACTGAGCAGGGCAGCCTTGACCCGGCGGAAAGCCTCATCATGGTCAGCGGTCCACATAAGCGACCTCTTCGGGCTCATCAGGGGGCGTAGGGGCTGAGCGGCAGTGGCGATGTCGGGGGTGAGCTCCGCCAGCTGGTTCACCAAACCCATGAAGGAGCGAAGGTCGGTGATGTTGGCTGGTGTCGGGAAGTCCTTGATCGCTCCGACTTTGCCAGGGTCAGCCGAGATGCCCTCACCTGAGAGCGTGTACCCACAGAAGTTCACACTGGGTGCGGCAACCACGAACTTGTCCTTGTTGAGTGTTATCCCACTGTTGCGGCACCGTATGAGCACTTCATGGATATGCTGAAGATGTGTGTGGAAGTCCTCGTTGTAGAGCAGCACGTCGTCGACAACTTTGGCACAAATTTGCACCCCTTGGAGGGCCCTATCACTGCGAAGACAGAAGGCGTCACCTGTTGCAGCGAAACCCATTGGACCTTTACAGTGTTGGAAACGGCCATAAGGTGTGATGAAAGTTGTGAGATGCTGGTCCTCCTCCGCAAGTTCCATCTGCCAATATCCACTCAGGGCGTCTGCCGTTGTGAAGAATTTCGCCTGTGGGGCCACAATGCGGATCGCTTCGAAAGGCGTCAGTGAGGGGTGGGCTGGGCGAGAAACTTGGCAGTTGAGCTTGGTGAGGTCTACGGTGAGGCGAACTTCGGTGTTGGGCTTGGCGACGACGACGAGGGGGTGACACCACTCCGAAGGCTCATCGCCGGCTGGTTTGATGATACCTTGTGCCACTAGCGAGTCCAGCTCCTGCTTAACTTTGTCCCTGAAAGCAAAGGGGATCTGCCGCGGGGTGTAGATGGCAAAAGGCACGGCATCATCCTTGAGGTAGATCCGCATTGGGGAACCCTTCATAGGCTTGAGTGGAGCTGTCTGGAGATACTCCTTGGAGACCAGCACGTCTTTGAACTCTTGAAGAAAGAACTCCTTGGCTTGGGCAGGTGACGTGGTGGCTGTGAAGGGTAGCTCCTTACACCTGTTGATGTGTTTAACCTGTAGAATTGGCTTGGGGAATTCCGCTGAGATGATGGCCAATTCTTGACAGTGGCGTTTGGACAGAAGCGGCGCCTGAACACCCTCGCGGACTTGGATTGTGGCAGAACAGGAACGTTTGCTGATGGTGAGTTGTGCATGAAACACCCCCAAGGCAGGAGCCATTGCAGAGCCGTCCGCGTTGAGCGTCGTTGTCGGAGGCGGAGGTCGTAGGCTGCTGATAGGAATCCGAAGTATGTCGAGGTGTTGTCGGCCGATCACTGTGATGTCTGCACCTGTGTCTGGGAGCATGTGGAGTTTTCTGGTGGTGCCACTGTAGGTGAGACTCCCAGATGTCAGTGTGGGTGCATGAACAGGTGATCCCACACGTCGGTAACTTGTGGTCTTCTTTGCTGTAGACTTGTTGTGGGAGGAAGTGTCGTTGTCCTGTGTGGAGTTGTCCTGACTGTCGGGCTTCTTCGAAGATCTGCAGCATTTGTCGTAATGGCCCATATGGTTGCAACAACGACACTGGGTGGTGGTAGCAGGGCAAGCAGGAGTCCTAGGCTTATGACCACGACGGCCGCAGTTAGTGCAGGTGTAGTCTGCAGCCGGGCACTTGGTCTTGTCGTGCCGGCGAGCACAACACTGGCAGGCGGCAGCCGACGCCCTGGACTGTTGCGATGTGGAGAACATGTCGCGTTGCTTAACTTGCTTGTTTTGCTTGTACGCTGACACGGCGTTAACCTGGGATGGTGGGGCACGTATGGCTGACGTAGCGCTTCGAGTGGCCTCGTATGAACGGCAAGTGTTGACGATATCCTGTAATGAAGGGGTGGCGTCGAAGGAAAGCAGCTTCTGTACAAGTTCTTCGTCGTGTATGCCCATCAGAATGACCATCTTGAGTTGGGTCTCCTTGCAGGCTGAAGAGTTCCCTGGGCAGACGTCAATTTCTTCGGCGATGTGGCAGAGGCGGACGTAGAAGTTGTTGAATGACTCGCCCTGTTTTTGCTTGCAACTGAACAGGTCCCTGCGACGGAGAGCTTCATTGCGAGAATTCTTGATGTGCTCCTAAAGTGCATCGAGGACTGTGTCAACGGTCTTGTCGGTGTCAGGGGCCCCCGGGTATGCTTAAGGTGTGCTCCAAAAGCCGCTGTGTCTCCAGGGTTAAGCACATCCGCATCTGGATCAGTTGTTTCTCCCTCGGTAGTTTAGATAAGTCTACCATAATAGAGTAATAGTCCCACCGACGCCTCCATTCTCTGAAAACCTGGAAGGTGGCATCAGCACGAAGGGGTGGCGGTTTCTGGGTGATAGCCTTCTGTGGTGGTGGTGGAGCTGTAGGGGTGGAGGATGTTGTGGAATGGGGTGTTGTCCCCGGTGACGTGGGTGTAGGTGCAGCGGCAGCTTGGGTAATTTGGGCCAGAGCCTGGACAAGGGCGGAGAACTTGGCATCGTCCATCAGTCTCCTGTAGTCCTCTTCCGTGCATCGTCTTGTTTCCTCCTCCTGTTGTCTGCGGTCCTCCTCCTGTCTTCTGCGGTCCTCCTCCTGTCTTCTGGTATAATCGTCCCGTTGTCTGCATTGCTCCATATACTGTATGAGCTGAAGGAGGTCTGCACTTGTGGTAGGTTGTAGACTTGCAGGGTGTGGTGACAGGGGTGGCATCCCCATATAGTGTAGGGGAGGTAAAGTGGGGGGAGGTTGGGGAGGTGGAGTGAAATGAAGGGTGGTGAGAGGAGAGGTTGGAGTGGAATGAACTGACTGGTACCCCTTACCAGCAACTCCAACAGTATCTCCACCAGTAGCTCCACCATTATCTCCCTCCCCAGTATGGTCGTGTGGGGTGTCTCTGGGCTCCCCATGAATCTGCTCATCTCCCTCCATAATTGGTTGATAGCTGACACACTGTAGTCTTGCAGGAACGATGAAAATGTGAAGTACAACTGGAACAGTTTATTTAAAAGTGAAGTACATTATCTGTGCTAGAGTGAGGGAGTGAGTGAGTGCGGTAGACTTGGCAGCGATGTGCGTGTGTCCGTGCGCGCATGTACCGGCACAGCTGGAGGGCGTGAGGGGTGGTAGCTTAGCTGCAGAGTTCAGTGTGGCTGGAGCCGTCAGAGAGGGAGGGTATGCTGCTCCTATCTCTTGTCCAGCTCTGTTTCGGCGGCTATAACCCTCACAGCAAGTTGGGAATGGGCACAAATGACATGGGACATATAATAAAGGCACTACACTACACTTTTAAGCACTTGACTGCACTTTAACACCTTATTAGCGGCCTAGGCGGTTTATTTATATGTACCGCCCAGCGGGGTGTTTTTAGCCAAAATAGGGCTGTTTACGTGATCATTTTCATGCCTAAATAAGACCCAGAACGTAAAACAAGTATCTATCCCTGGAAGGGCATAAACAGAGCTTTCGAATGACACCATAACGATCCTTTTATGATGGCTATTTTTCTTGCAATAACCGTGCAACGCGAGTGCAAAAAGCATGTAATCAGGCACTTTCCCCATACAATTCCGTATATAGCGAGTGAGAGAGGGAGGGAGGAGGTGGGATTCGTGTCAGTAGGCTCTCCGCGGTGGTCTGGAGCAGTCATACGCTCGCTACTCTCCTGCCACCACTTGTCTCTCTCTCTCAGCAACATTACGTGCTGAAATTGCCACACGACCTATGTCGAGCGCCGCCACATAGTCCAGCTTTATTTAACTCGACTTATGTTGCTCGCCGACAGTTAAGGGTTAAAGCACTGCATAATGATAAATCCAGGGCTGGAGAGGCGAGGTCTTGCAAGATGGCTGGCTGATAATCCGGTCTTGGCTCGTATCTCCTGGCTTTAATACACTGACTGCGCCATGTATGGTTGTCATGTGAAGCTACAACAACCTTGATAATCCTTTCTTGCACAAGGATGTAGAATAAAAGTCCAGAGAAAAGTTTATAGGTTCTTATTAGCCAAAGAGATACAGAGAGCAGGGGTGGCACTGCTATGCCTGAGTGCCGACCGGATGTTACTGATGAAAACATGTGCAGCGGTGCCGGATATATTTGGTGCAACGCTGCCGATACTACAGAGTACGGTATATTATCATGGGATATTAAACAATAATAATAATAATAATAATAATTCTTTATTCCAGACACATAAGATAGATACAGTATAAATACAGTACGACCTAATGGTCCATATCACATACACTTCTCGTCAGAGCACAGATAATAATTATACACAAAGATATATTAATAAAGACACAATAAAATAAAAAATACAGTAGGCCTATTTACAGAATAGAGCACATATCACATTTTGTCACAATATAACACAGATAGGCTAACTAAGGCTATTGCTCAATGTTGGTTAACACCTATTGCACAGATCATTGCTCATAGTTCAATTAGACCTATATATTACATTACAGTACATACTATGTGTGCAGCAGCTTCTGCCAGTGAGATATAATACGGGATTCATAGATATGATCACTAGACCAAAGAGCTACAATCAGCGTGTTACTGGAGGATTGCAGTCGCTGCGAAAAGCTGTACACCAGTCTCCTGATGACAGCCCGACAGCACTGCACATCCAACAGTGTGCACACCATACTAGTGCTTTCATATTTAGAGAGACCAATGAACATCTTGAGTATATTATGATAGGATGTACACAGACCATTTATGGTGGCTCTCTTATACTTCCACCACAAATGGGCCGTGTACATAGAGGAACAATATGTCCGGAACAAAGTGACTTTAGTTTCCCAATTACACATGTGGAATTTTCTCAAGATGGTGTTACCACGTAAATATAGCTGTCTGCGCTGACGGCCGATATCTGCATCATCTGAGCAATCGTTTGAGATAATGTGTCCCAGGTATTTTATTTTGTTTACTTCTTGAATAATTTGATTATTGAGTGAGAAATTTGGCAGTTTACTTTTATACAGTAATTTTGATCTAAATATAAGAACAGCACTTTTCAGTGGGTTGAATTTAACACAATGTTTACTACCAAAAGATTCACATATATCAAGAAGTTTGCTCAGACCCGCAGAAGACGGTGCAATAATGACCAGATCATCAGCATACATGAGATGGTTGATGATTTTATTCCCACCATAACATCCAATCTGCTCTTTATTCAATTTATCACTTAATTCATCCATATATACATTGAATAAGTAAGGTGAGAGAATACTACCCTGTCTCACTCCATTGGTTACTGTAAAGGAATCCGAAATAATGTTACCCCATCTTACATTAAATGTTTGATTGGCGTACCAGTACTTCAAGATTGTCAGTATATAGGATGGCACTCCCCTTGTTGCTAATTTATCAAACAGGATATTGTGGCAGACTCTGTCAAATGCCTTACTTGCATCAAGAAAGCATGCAAAAATAGAGCTGTTCATTTTGATGTACCCATCCACTAGCTCCTTCAGAGTGTAGATGCACTGGTCCGTACCATGATTCTTTTTAAAACCAAATTGATTACTATTAGTTGAGATATACACTGAGATTCTGTCTAAAATGATTAACTCTAGTATCTTACTTACAATACTGGCAAGGGCAATAGGTCTATAGTTGTCTTTTGATGTAATTTTGCCAGCCTTGTCTTTAATTACTGGTATCAAGGTAACGGACATCATAGATTCTGGTAGGAAACCATGGATTAGAAAGCTGGTAAAGCAACTGCTGAGTTTCTCCAAGAGGAGAGTGGAGGAGTACTTCAAATGTTCAGCATATATACCATCAAAACCACAGGATTTGTTAGCATCTAGCCTACTTATTGCAGCCTTGATTTTTTCACTTGTAACTTTAATTGTGTCATATTTTTCTTCTTTGTTACACTCTGTTGTAGCAGCAATGGTATTTCCTTGGTGCCCAACAGAGTTAAACAAAGTTTGGTAATGTGTTTTCCAATGATAGTATTGCCCTGAAAGTACATGTGTGTATGTTGCAATATGATTAAGGCATGTGTACACTCTGTATATATGTTGTGTGTGCACTTAACCTATATCAACACGAGAGATCTAAGTTGTAATAAAACCGGTCGGAACAGCTGAAACCAGCAACGTAGGTGGTTTAGGCCAGTTTAACCGGGTTGGTCACAGAGTCGATCGGAAGAGCGAGTTATTATACAATTCAGGTGCAAGAGACAAGTTTAAGGTTTATTACAACCCTCATATGACAGTAATATATCCTGCACAACTTGGTGTTACTTCCGTGACTCGGCCAACCTCGACCAGTTCTGAGTTACATAATAACACAGTACCTGCATTGAAGATCTCCCCAGAAAGCCTAAACAGTTTCACTCCTGCCCCCCTCACGTCTGGCTCTGACGAGATAAGGCAAGGGTGTGTCGGTTTAGATAATAATACTAATCCTGCTGCTAGCTTACCTCCTACTCCAGGAAATACCTTGCCCAGTCTTCCAGTACGAGAGAAGCTATCTTCTCCACACAGAATTGGCACTAAGAAGGTCCTGAAAGTTTATCTCAAGTTCCGGAGGAAACGTAACTTAACCAGATGCATGTTGAAGCTCTTTGGTCCAGATCCTCGCCCGTGACAAGTGTTAGTTGTCAATTGCCCCGAGAGCTTACGTGAAAGGATCAGTTACGCATGTGTGTGCGCGTAACTGACGAGGACCTTGCAATATCCTCGACCACCAATGCCAGCGCTCGTTCTTCCCCGGATCCAAACTTCGATCTCCTTTAAGTGCCTTTGTGTTTCTCGTAGTGGTAACAGTGATTATCGTGAAGGTTTAGATCCAGATATGCCGAGACTCTAGTATACATTAACGTAATTTTTCCGAAGACGTGCTTTACGCTTCCCTTGTCCTAGTCATTGCTATTCCATTTGTTGGAAAACATACCACACCTATCCTACATCGGAAATATATATAAATACCTTCTCGAGCCCAGGCTCCTGTGACTCATCAAAGAGGAGATATCGATATATCAATTCTATATTAATTAATACATACATTGACATGTAACTTGAGAGTACCGTACTCGTCGCAAATCGGAATTTATGCATTTCCTACCATTTGGGTCTAGTACAAAATAGTGAATCTCGTCGCAGAACCTCAGCCTTCAGCCATTATATAATTATTATATTTGTTCGAGGAATCCCTAGATACAGACCTCGCCTGTGAATTATAACATTCTGCTTTGCATATGTAACTGTTGAGGAGTTACTGCCCCTTTCATATTTGATTTACTTTGATTATATCTTTTGATTATTTCTTGATTGATAGTTAACCTATTATCAACGATTTATTGTTGGAGTCAGATTTTTTTGTTTTTCCATATTCCAACTACTCCCTCTCGGGCATAGGCTCAGAGCCTGTACATTCCATCGTTCTACATTGAACGGAAAAGCCTGTGAGGTCTCGTTCCAGTCTAGGAGGTGAGACATGTGAACCACTTTTTAGCTGCATCCAGCCCCTACCATCTTGCCTTCGCAGGATGCATGGGGCTAAAGGGCCCTTCACACAGTCAGGAGTGCGAGCTAGAATCACTAGGAGTAGGTGAAAATTCGGACTCCTGGGCCTATTCGTGATGAAAATCGATGACTCCTAGTGACTCTAGCGATTCCTAATGACTCCTGTTAGACTCCCAGTGACTCTCGACCAGTCGTGGGCGATTGGCCCTGTCCGACAAAATGTTCACCGTGTTTCAAGTTCTCGCCGTGAGTCAGAACATTCCCAGTGACTCCCAGTGAGTCTTGGTGATTCCCATTGACTCCCAGTGATTCCTGGTGACTGCCATTGACACCCCAGTGATTCCCAGTGATTCCTGGTGACTCCCAGTGACTCCTATCTAAATCACGGACAGTGTTCTGTTTCAGTTTCAGTTCTCAGTTTCACCGGGAGTCACTGGGATATACAGTAGATAGGTAATACATGCGAGTCACTGAGGGTCACTGGGAATCGACAGGAGTCACCAGGAACCACCAGGAGCCACTGGGAGTCACCGAGCATGCTCTCCAAGCGGCAGGGGCGCCCACAGAGATACCTGTAGTGGGCGCGCATGTAATAAAGGACCCACTATTCATGGGTGTGGGTGGTGAGCAAGCGAGCCTACCTAGCTGGGGATTTCCCCCCTCCCCAGACAATTTCGCAGTAGTTATTAATTGTAGGTGCATTCTCAAGCTATCTCAAAGTGAAATGAAGGGGGATTAAACAAAATATTATTCATATAAAACTGTGATACTCCTCACCTGAAAGTATAATATATATGGGTACTTTAGTTTTCTTGGTCAAACATTATAAATAGGCCTAGTATGAACCTGTGTAAGTAAAATTGCACACAAGATGTTGTATTTAACACAGTGATTGAGTGTAGAGAAGGAAATTACTGTAGGTGAGGTATTTAACCCGGGAACTGCGGGAAGACTCTTAAGAGTTCCCCCGGCGGACTGCGGGAAGACTCTTAAGAGTCAGAGAAAGAAAAAAATCAACTATAAACATCGAAAAAAAAAAAAAAAAAAAAATTGCCCCTGGGCCATGCAAAATATCACTCCTCTACCTCCCCTCCTTCCCCACTTTCCTCCCCTCCTTCAGTTATCACCTATTTTCCGTTATTCCCTTATTCTGAGGTATATTTTTGTGCTAACATTAGCGAGTTGCAAGCAGGGCATTGTCATCTCTGTTAGCAAGCGAGTGCAAGAGAGAGAGAGAGAGTATCGATCGACTGTGTCTACGGTGGCCTTGGGGGAAATTGGCGGGAAAGCAGGTTGCCTCACCCATACATTATATAACTCGCGGCCTGTATCTCCGATTTTGACTATCCAAACGCTGTTTTCACTCGGCTCGCTTGGTGTAGTGACTAGCGTCTCGGACTTCCACCCAGAAGGCCCGGGTTCGCGCCCACGCTCGGCGCTTTAAAGATTTTTCACAAGCACTGAGTCGTTACCATCCCTCATGAGCAAAGGGATGGGGTAGTAGTACAGGACCCCAATGGAAATACGCCTAATCGGACTTATTGAGCTATCCTTAGCTAGCTTAGTATGCGCTAGCTTTAACACCTTACGAGCGGCCTATGCGGTTTATTTATGTGTACCGCACAGCGGGGTGTTTTTAGCCAAAATAGGGCTGTTTACGTGATCATTTTCATGCCTAAATAAGACCCAGAACGTAAAACAAGTACCTATCCCTGAAAGGGCATAAACAGAGCTTTCGAATGACACCATAACGATCCTTGTATGATGGATAGTTTTCTTGCAATAACCGTGCAACGCGAGTGCAAAAAGCAGGTAATTCGGTACTTTCAGTACATAATTGAGTATGTAGCGAGTGAGAGAGGGAGGAGGGAGCTGAGATTTGTGTCAGTAGGTTCGCCGCGGTGGTCTGGAGCAGTCATACGCTCGCTAGTCTCCTGCCACCACTTGTCTCTCTCTCTCAGCCACATTACGTGCTGAAATTACCACTCGAGTTATGTCGAGCGCCGCCACATAGTCCAGCTTTATTTAACTCGACTTATGTTGCTCGCCGCTAAATAAGGGTTAAGAACTATTATTATTATTATTATTATAGTTTCAGGTTAATACCTTTATAATCAACCAATAATAGTTGCGTATGGATAAGTATTAATGCTATTTATGGTAAAATGAATATTTTAGTGATGGAAACAGCTCAAATACGTCAGCACAGGCGGACGTTTCTAATTACCCCCATGCGCACTTCTTAGGTTAATAATGTGAACAATGTATGGTCAATGTTACACTAGCCTACTTCTAGTTTACAAGTTCTCCAACTCCCCTGACCTTACATAACCTTTAATTGTTACCCATTTTAGGTAATATTATGAAATATTACAGAACTCGCTAACAAAGGAAAACGAAAATGTTGAAGGATTAACTAGGCACTCTTTAGACAATACCTTACATATATTTGTTTCTTAAATTATAGTAAGCATTGATATATTGACCATACAGTACATAATAATACAGACTTATCGTATTCTATTATTGTCTGTAATGATGTATGAATACAGTCATAATACTTAATGATGATATTAGAGGACTGTACTTATAGCCTACAAGAGACATACTTGAGGGATGGCATCTTTAAAGTATAGGGTCACACACATGCCTGGAGGCTCACAGGGGATGCACGTGTGTCCAGTGCTTCCGTCTGTGGGAGCCCCTGCGCAAGCGGCAAGTCTACTGTGAGTTGGTGGCAACACCGCACCACGAGTTGGCAGCCGCGCGACACAGGTCATTCCTAACAACTCCCAGTGATGCTCGGTGACTCCCAGTGACTCCTATCTAACTCCCAGTGACTCCTGTATTACTCGTATCGACTCGTATATTGCACTAATCCGAAAACGACCGTTAATTTACAAATTTTCAATAATTCGCACTTCATTCCCGGTTTTATTCCGGTGACTCCTGGTAACCCCCAGTGACTCCCAGTGACTCCTTGTGACTCGCAGGGACACTCCCGCTGACACCTACTCTGTCGTGAGGGCACGTGGAATTTCGGACACTCGCGGTCATATTCCCAGGAATCAACAGGAATCATTACTCCTAGTGATTCAAGCTCGCACTCCTGACTGTGTGAAGGGCCCTTTAGTTGCTCACTCACGGCTCGAAGCAGACCCATCTCTGAAGCTGCTTCGCTCCAGTGCTTCATTGTCTAACCTCTTAGACTTGAACCTTCACTCTCAGAACGCTACCTATTGAGTAATGAACTCACTAGGCATTGCACCCCTGTAGCATATTTTGAATATGGGAATATTCATACAGTGCTATTTAATCAGGGAACAGTCGACATAGGAGGTAATTTATTTTTGTGTGGCGTTTAGGTGGGCTTTGTGTTAATTGCCACTGATACTAGAGTACAGCCACAATCCACCCAATCCCATATATCTCTTCCATTGACATATCGGGATTTGAACCCGGGTCCATTGGATTGCCAGTCCAGTGGAAAGACCACTACACTCCACCTCCCCTGAATGGTCTGCTATACCATATTTTAATTATTATTGTTGTACAAGCCTGTGTGGCCATCCAGAGAGAAAACCTAATCATAGACCCCTAGTTTGATAAGGATAAACCATTGTAATCTTTCCGTGTGTTTCTATTGATTACCTGTTGTTTGTTTGGTATTGTGGAGAATTTGGGTCAGTCCTCGCCCAGCCGAGAGATCCTAAGTTGACTAACACTGCGGAATCCCAGATTGGGATTCTCAGTCAGACTATACCTCGTTCTTTAGAAACGTGGCATAACACAAGCCCTGCCTGGGCTTCTAACCTAGCTGAAACACATCACACGACCTTGTAGGCCATTCAAAGCAAAACCCTAAAAAATCATCACAGGCTGCATAGCTACTACACCTACATCAAGAAACCAAAGTCCTCAAAGTCAAAGACCACCTTAACATGAGAGGCACTCAATTCCTGGCTGCAGCCTCCATAAACCAACATCATACACTACACTACATGGCATCACACACACAGACACCAAGGAATATCAAAACAACACCCATCACACGATATCACACACAAATACTGTCATCTCTCCCTCCCTGCCCACCCCAAACCGGCTTCCGGAAGCACATCCATACTCATATCTCTCGCCATGCCATCCAATCACTCAAAGACAACATGCAGCTACAGGCACGACGTCCCAAAATCCATCCTTCTAAATCCTCCCTTCCTCGTAAGGACAGAGTCCACCTGGCCAGGCTGAGATGTAGGCACCATCCAGCTCTTCTGAGCTATCAAAAGAGACTGGAAAACTCCATCTTCGACACCTGCCCAGGATGTAACACAGCACCCCATACTATTAGACACATCATAGAAGACTGCATTCCACACAATTACTTACGCCGACAACATAATCTACACTCCTTGAG
>CM064581.1:36298056-36428056 GCA_032716605.1 Paralithodes platypus
TAATCAGCACAAACCCAAACGAGGTAAACAGCACGGGTATAAGGGTAAGGCCCCATACAAAGGTCATCAGGGCACTACATCAGCCAAAACTAGTCAAGCGTCCGATGCCAACCCACCTCCCCCTCCAAAAAACTAGCCACTCAGACTCTCCACATCCCAGGGCTGAGCTTAAAGGACCAGGATTGGAGAGTTGCCTTGTAGGACGAACCCCCGTTGCACCTGGGTTCGTTACGTTCATTCCGCTCAGCCTGGCCCAAGCATACTTGGGCCAGGAAGGTAGTGAGCAAAGGAATCACCTGGCGGTGGCGCCGGCGGCCTCGACTGCGTCGGCCGCAGGAATATACCCCGGTGTCTCAGGAGGAGGAGGTCACAGTACAGGAAATGATAGACAAACAGGTCCTTATTCAAGTCAATGCCTATCAGCCAGTATTCACATCAAGACTCTTCTTAGTGCCAAAAAGGGACAGTGTGCAGATGCAACCAGTTCTAGATCTCTCACACCTGAACACCTTTATAGAGAATTCCCCCTTCAGGATGTTGACTGTACAGCAACTCAGACTCGCACTTCCGCCGCAAGGTTGGATGTGCTCGATCGATCTCAAAGAGGCCTATTGGCATGTCCCTATAAACAAGAGGTTCCAAAATTTTCTCGCTCTGAGAATCCGGCACGAGACTTATGTCTTTCAAAGGATGCCGTTCGGGTTGAACCTAGCACTGAGAGTATTTACCAAACTCGTCCGGCAAGCTCTGTTAGTTCGAGGCATACAGGTGTTTTGGTATCTGGACGATTGGCTAGTAGTGGCAAACTCTTTAGAATTATGTCAAGACCATGTAAATCAAGTGTTAGCTCATGTACAAACCCTAGGGTTCAAGGTGAACTTGGCAAAGTCGCACCTTGTCCCCTCAAGGACTATTCAGTGGTTAGGACTGGTCTGGGACACCTACGCTCTGACTCTTATTCAGAGTGTGGACAACCGCAACAGGTTTCGCAAGAAACCGTTCCGGTTCCTCCAGAGTCTGGATACGACCAGGAAAACGTGGGATTCCCTGATCGGTTCTCTCAACTGGGTACAATTAACTGTCAAGTTGGGCCGATTGAAAGCCAAGAGATTAATCCTGGAAGGCAACAAAGTGTTCCCTCTCTTGCCGGAGAAGAAATTATGGCCAATTCCTCCATTAATCCACAACTTACTATCGGCCTGGACCAAGCACGAAGTCCTCTACTCGATCGTAACATGGGTTTCTCCCCCTCCTACGGTATGGGTAGACACAGACGCCTCGGGGACCCTAGATTGGGGGTATCAGTCAAGCCTAGGCCACCAGGGTCAGGGCATCTGGGTGGCAGACAGCCAATCACATATCAACAAGCAAGAGCTCTTAGTTCCCCTGTTCTTTCTCCAAACTCATGGCAGGACATTGAAGAACAAATCAATAGCGTTCAGAATGGACAATCAAACCGCAGTTTTTTGCATTCAGAAACAAGGCTCAGTGAGGTCACGAGAGTTGTTGAACGTTTCAGAACAAATTTTTACCCTAGCCGACTCGCTAGGGATTTCCCTGCATGCCACCTACCTCCCCGGCGTGGCGAACGTCTGGGCAGACGCTCTCTCTCGCCGGCGGAGCACTCTAGTAGAATGGACAATCAAACAGGCTATCTTCAACAAGATGATTGCAAAGCCAGCCCATCCACAGGTGGACTTGTTTGTGTCAGTAGAAACCACAGACTCCCACTCTTTCTTACACATCACGGGGTAACCCCGGCGGGGGGACCCGATGCATTACTGGTGGACTGGAACAGGTGGACCTCAATATATCTGTTTCCGCCGCCAGACTCTGTGTTAATGTGCAAGGTCATTCACAAACTGAGGGATTACCGGGGCCGGGTAGCTTTCATCGCGCCGCTTTGGCCGGCCCAGGTTTGGTACCACCAATTGCAACAGTGGTGCAGGACCCCGGCGTCCCTCCCGGTCTCCGTTTTCCACTTGGAAACGATTGGCAACCTTTGGACCTCGCTCAGTTTTGCCTTATGGATATTTACTATGCCAAATGGTTAAATCAATTTGGGCCAAGTGTCACTAAGAAGCTAATGAATCAGTACACACCGTCTACCAGGAGACAATATCAATCTCATTGGAAAACCTTTACAACCTGAATTGTTGAATCAGGGCAAACGACTGCCTCGGGAGCCTTAATTTTCAAGTACTTAGACTATCTATTTGAGCACAAGCATTTTTCGGTCACAACGTTAAAAAATCATCTGTCTGCCATTAGGACCCCCTTCATTGATCTCATCGGCCTTTCCATACCGCAGGCAGAGGAGAAAGGTTTTATGAGGGCGTGTTTCAAGCTTCATCCACCTCCCCGCCAGCTCATGCCCTCCTGGTCCCTTGATAAAGCCTTAGAATTGCCAGATTTTGATTAACTTTTTAAAAAAGGCTGTCTTTCTCATGGCACTTGCCACCGGAAACCGGGTGTCGGAGCTGGCGGTGATGAGCAACGAACCAAACTGTCTCAGGTTTGGGAGACTGCACGACCATGTTCAAATCGCGCCGTCTCCCTCCTTTATTGCTAAGAACGAACATTCGGACCATGTTTTTCTGAATTTTCCGTCCCGGCCTTGAAGAGAGGCCTCATTCATCACATTTTATGTCCTGTGCAAGCACTCACAAAGTTTATGAGGGCTGCGCAACCTCGCCAACCAGGTGCTTTATGGGTTAACCAGACAGGTAAACGTGTTACAAAACGGAAGTTAGCTTCCTTGCTTGTCGACGTTATCAGGGAAAGCAATCCCAGGGTGATAGGCAGGGCTCACGATATTAGGAAATGGGCAGTATCCCTCAGATTTTTGCAAATTTTTTCGATTGATGATATTGCTAAAACCCAACTTTGGGCTTCCAATCATAGTTTCCTTACACGCTACCTGTCTGTTGCTCTAGATAAACCAAAGCGTACCTGTGTAGCTTTACGGCAACGGGTACAGTAGGTATTGTTATATTATATGTTGTGTTGTTTTAAATGGGGGGGGGGGGGTGCGGAATAGTCCATATCCCCCCTGTACCGTTGGAGATTGTGATGCATTATGAGCTGTGATAGGACGGGTTCTACAGTCCAGTATGACTTTTATTTGTTTTAATTTTAAGAAGATATATCGCATAGTTGCAACTATGTCTGTTTTACCAAAGTGTACAAAAATATTACTGTACAATTAGTTTAACCCTTATTTAGCGGCGAGCAACATAAGTCGAGTTAAATAAAGCTGGACTATGTGGCGGCGCTCGACATAACTCGAGTGGCAATTTCAGCACGTAATGTGGCTGAGAGAGAGAGACAAGTGGTGGCAGGAGACTAGCGAGCGTATGACTGCTCCAGACCACCGCGGCGAACCTACTGACACAAATCTCAGCTCCCTCCTCCCTCTCTCACTCGCTACATACTCAATTATGTACTGAAAGTACCGAATTACCTGCTTTTTGCACTCGCGGTGCACGGTTATTGCAAGAAAACTATCCATCATACAAGGATCGTTATGGTGTCATTCGAAAGCTCTGTTTATGCCCTTTCAGGGATAGGTACTTGTTTTACGTTCTGGGTCTTATTTAGGCATGAAAATGATCACGTAAACAGCCCTATTTTGGCTAAAAACACCCCGCTGTGCGGTACACATAAATAAACCGCATAGGCCGCTCGTAAGGTGTTAAGGAGAGAACGAAGAACTGCAGAGTTATAGTTCTACAGGACACATGCGTGTCAACCTTTCTTTCATGCATACGATCGATTGCAACGATCTGACCATGAAGCAAAGCAGTTTCTTAATGCCACGCACTGCTAGCAAATCTTTTATACCTTTTTTTCTATTTTTGTATTGCATACAATAAAACTTAAGAAAATGTTATCCGGATTCTTCTTCCCTAAGGTTAGGATATTTTGCGAATGTCCCACCTCCAGTCTTGATATTCAGGCGAAGTCGTCAATGATGAAGGGGCCCTATTAAATTATAGGTTTGATTCCCGAAGGGAAGTAGTGAAAACCTAATATTTAGTAGGGCCCCGTAATCATTGACGACTCGGGCCCTCCCGACCATCCCACTTCCCATTCGCTGATTTCTATAGTTTACTCTTGGTATATCAGTGAAGGACGAAGATGGCCGCTAGGGGGCCTGGTGTCGGGGAAGCAAAGCATGAGAAATCCACGAATATGGCAAGTCACATGATAACAGACATTAAGTTATCTTTTCTTTTTTATTTTTTACAGAGTTTTTTTCTGTAGGGTACCCGATCAAAATGACGATCCCATGAGGGAATTAAGCGTGCACTTATGACGAGTACTCCATGATACTTCCGCGCTGGCTATTAAAAATGCTGGCGCAGGATGTTGAATGGAGACTATTATTACTAATAGGCGAAGTCGTCAATGATTACGGGGCCCTGCTAAATATTAGGTTTTCACTACTTCCCTTCGGGAATCAAACCTATAGTTTGATTGCCTCACAGACAGTCCTAGGAATAGAAAGGACACTAAGCCTAAGGTAGGAAAGGCTGGTTACAGATACCAACTGAGGACGAGGTCACGTAAGTTACAACGCTTGCTGCCCAACTCTTAACTCAGTGCTGAACTGCGTAAGTTATAACGCTTGCCGGAGAAGTAAGGTACTGGACATAGACTCAGGCACCAGCTGGGGATTAAGCCACATAAGTTATAACACTTGATGTCTTGATCTTAACTCGGTGCAAACCCGCGTCGGTTATAATGCTTGCCGGGGGAGCACGGTTGCTGAGTCTGAGCCAAGAACATCTAGTGTTGCTGCTGTAGTGCATCAGTTGCCCTTGCCTGGCACGGAGACACTTGGGAACACACAGTCTGTGCAAGAGACCACTTATGACTCCCTGAGCAGTCACTTTCCAGCCACTCTCTTATCAACCCCCGACGAGGAGCGACTAGGGCATGTCAGCTTACCAGTCACCCCTAAGGTGAGCTTAATTCTGACTCCCGAAAAGACTTCGGTCGTCGGTAGTTGAAAGCAAGCTGCCTTTTCACCAGAGCTTGGGTGGACGAGAGGACCAGACGAGACGGGACCAGCCATGAAAAGACTCCAGCCGCCAGACGTCAGAGCGAGGTTGATTCTATTCATATGTTGAATGCGACACTTGAGTATGGTTTTCCACTCAATGACTGTGCAAGCATGCCACTCTCCATAAATTCTGCTTGGTTGGTAGGGAAGGTATCTAGCACTGCGGTGAAATCAGGAAGATGTCGACCATATATATAACTTTCATAGATTTGCATGCAAGAAAGTATGAGCTTTAGTGAGGACTTGAACTCTCTCCAGTTACTTATTCTGATGGTAAGGATATTATGAGTGAGAACTTCCACTATCTCCATGAAGGATATCCAATATTTAAAGTTCTTGAAGACAGTGGACAACTGAAGGTTGACAAAAAAGTAAAAAATATAAGTGAGTGAGAACTAACCTACAATCTATGCTGAAACTTAACAAATTTCACCAAAACTTTTTCAAAACAACTATCAATCAACAAGTACCTAAACTAAATAGTTATTTTCAAAATGTTTTGGTGATATTTCTTAAGTTTCGGTATAGATTGTAGGTCAGTTTTCACTTATATTGTTGTCAAAATCCAGTTTTCCCCGGTATAGTGTGGGTGTATTTTATCCTTTTCTCTCGGTGGCTACAGTAAGTACAAAACATTCATGATTTGATAGTTTGTAGGTGGTACAGAAACATGATTATTGATTAGATAAATTAAAATAGGACTTCAGAGGCTATCAACCCCATAGGATTATTAAGCCAGCATACTAAGTCAAGAACAATGTCAGGACTGGAGCCTCTCTGCAAGAACTCCAGTCCCTTGTTGATTAGAGTTAGTTAGTTAAAATAGGACTTTAGAGGCTATCAACCCATGAGGATTATTAAGCCCAACTTAAAGTCAGGAAGAACGTGACCGGAGTCCTCGAGGACCCCCAAGTTTATACCTCCAGGTATACTGGGCGTATAAATCCAGAGATTGTCCTGCTCGGGAACCCCAGACGTCTTCCTTATTCGCGACCAGGACTAAAGCCCCATTTCGAGAACTCCAGTCACTTCATTGTCGATGTAATGTTTATGTTGTTTATATTTAGACTGAGTAGTTGCGTTTTTTTAGTGATCTAGGCAAACCAAATTATTTTAATATGTTAATGAGTTTCACTAAGCTTGTAAACATTTACTTTTAAAATATAAAGGGATTCTTGTTTACATTATATTTGGTTAATATACAGGAGACGCAACACCGTGTTTTTCAGGTATTTTTTTGGGTATTTTGATTTTGTTTTTGGTGTTTTAGTCGAATCTAGTGATGAAATTGAATGGGAATTAAGCATTTACCCATTATCCATCAATCTAAAGACACGCCCCCCCCCCCCCCCCGATATTGGGGAGGGCTATGAAGATCAGGGAAATTGAGGGGTAAAAAGCGTATAGAACACGATAATACACATTTGTAACCAAAATTTGGCTCAGGTTTTGTCAATTTCCAGACCCATAAAACCCGACTTTTTGAAAACCCGAGCCAATTTTGACGAAACTTGGCTCGGATTTAACTAATTTAAAAATAAAAATAACACAGTAACCTTATTAACATGTTGGCTCGGGTTTTATAAATTTCCATACCCATATAACCCGACATTTCGAAAACATGAGCCAAGTTTTGACGAAACTTGGCTCGGATTTTACTAATGTTCATGTTAAAATTACACAGTAACCCTAATAAAATCTTTGTTTGGGTTTTCATAGGGTTAACATTAGCCTAACCTAACGAAGTAAGAATGGGGTTAACATTAGCCTAACCTAACAACCTTACCTAACCTAACCTAGTAAGAATGGGGTTAACATTAGCCTAACCTAACGAAGTAAGAATGGGGTTAACATTAGCCTAACCTAACAACCTTACCTAACCTAACCTAGTAAGAATGGGGTTAACATTAGCGTAACCTAACAACCTTACCTAACCTAACCTAGTAAGAATGGGGTTAACATTAGCCTAACCTAACAACCTTACCTAACCTAACCTAGTAAGCATGGGGTTAACATTAGCCTAACCTAACAACCTTACCTAACCTAACCTAGTAAGAATGGGGTTAACATTAGCCTAACCTAACAACCTTGCCTAACCTAACCTAGTAAGCATGGGGTTAACATTAGCCTAACCTAACAACCTTACCTAACCTAACCTAGTAAGAATGGGGTTAACATTAGCCTAACCTAACAACTACCTACATAACAATTAGCCTAACCTAACAACCTTAACCTAACCTAACCTAGTAAGAATGGGGTTAACATTAGCCTAACCTAACAACCTTACCTAACCTAACCTAGTAAGAATGGGTTAACATTAGCCTAACCTAACACAACCTTACCTACCTAACCTAGTAAGAATGGGGTTAACATTAGCCTAACCTAACAACCTTACCTAACCTAACCTAGTAAGAATGGGGTTAACATTAGCCTAACCTAACAACCTTACCTAACCTAACCTAGTAAGCATGGGGTTAACATTAGCCTAACCTAACAACCTTACCTAACCTAACCTAGTAAGAATGGGGTTAACATTAGCCTAACCTAACAACCTTACCTAACCTAACCTAGTAAGCATGGGGTTAACATTAGCCTAACCTAACAACCTTACCTAACCTAACCTAGTAAGAATGGGGTTAACATTAGCCTAACCTAACAACCTTACCTAACCTAACCTAGTAAGAATGGGGTTAACATTAGCCTAACCTAACAACCTTACCTAACCTAACCTAGTAAGAATGGGGTTAACATTAGCCTAACCTAACAACCTTACCTAACCTAACCTAGTATTATTGGTGGGGCTGCCGCCCCACACCCCCGCTGGTTGGGTACTGGCTGAAAAACTTATTGTTTTACAGTAGGCCTATGTATTTTATTTTATTTTTGTTCTCCCTTATAATACATTTCAGCTCTTAACCCGGGAACTGCGGGAAGACTCTTAAGAGTTCCCCCGGCGGACTGCGGGAAGACTCTTAAGAGTAAGGGGAAAAAAAATCCATTTAAAACACCCCATTTTTTTTGTTTTTATTGCCCCTGGGCCATGCCAAATATCACTCCTCCACCTCCCCTCCTTCCCCACTTTCCTCCCCTCCTTCAGTTATCACCTATTTTCCCTGTTATTCCCTTATTCTGTGGTATATTTTCGTGCTAATATTAGCGAGTTGCAAGCAGGGCATTGTCATCACTGTTTGCAAGCGAGTGCAAGAGAGAGAGAGAGAGTATCGATCGACAGTCTCTCTCCAGACGTGGAGAAAAGTGGTGGGAAGTGAGGTTGCCTCAGCCATACATTATGTAACTCCCGGCCTGTATCGCCGATTTTGACCATCCAAACGCTGTTTCCACTTGTTTTATTGTTGTAACAGGTTAATACCTTTATAATCAACCTATAATAGGCGCATATGGATAAGTATTAATGCTATTTATGGTAAAATAACGATGTTAGTGATGGGAACAGCTCAAATACGTCAGCACAGGAGTGTGGTGTCTTATACCCCCATGCGCACTTCAGAGGTTAATGACATATATAGCAATGATGTATAGCCTATACTCTACCGGACCTATTAGGCCTAAAAAGATCGATGGGCTAACTGTCGGTCCAAAACATCAGTATAACCAACTAGCCCTTGCATGCCAGTTTAATCCTATGCGAAAAAAATCTTTTACTTTATGTTACTTTGCGATCACCCATTAAGATTCCGAGCTAGCTGTGGTCCGGCTCCTTTATGTTGTCCCAACCAACCAACTAACCTTAATGAACAGAGGAGGCACTGGGCTGCCTGGCTGGCTGCTGGAGGCTCGATCACCACTCATCTTGGTCAACAGCTGGTGGATTTTGTTTCGAATTTTTCCATGTAAAACAAGTGTATGTGCATTTCAAAACCAGCTGTCCTCGTCAGCTGTATTTGGAACACTGGTTATTGCACTTTGGACAGTTTACACTTATTGGAAGGCGAAAAGGTCTTAAGCAGCCTCAGTGTTTTTAAAGACGGTGGAAAAAAGCTTTGATCGGCTCACACCCTCTACACAAGCTGGCCAGAGTCAAACTGACAGCTTATATCCCGGGCCACCTGTTTTCCAAATCATGGCATCACCTGATTGGTCGATAGACATCACGTGTCAGTGAACTCGAGTACTCTTGGCATGAATTAGGTAGGGTGATTACTTTGGCCACGACACCACCAGTATAGTTCATTGCATTCGCCACCAGATGTCTCAGTTGTTGACTGACAGTCACGCAAAAGAGGTCTCCCAGAAGAAGACGAAAAAGAAGAAGTGTAAACAAACCCTTAAAACGTAAATATCCATATAATATGTATTAAGTTAGTTTCCTGGGAATGACACCTACATCAAAAATTTGGAGAAAAATCACTTAATCACATGCTATTGAGCTTAATCTTTTACCAATATTGTTGCACCTCCTGTATATTGACATTATATATATTTTAGGTTTCAATTTGTATGTAAGGATCACCTGTCAACCTGATGAAGGCTTCCCTTATGTGGGCCGAAAATGTGTAAAGAAAAGAAAATATAAAAGCATACAATAAAGTAGGTAACAATAAAGATGGTGTCAAGTACAGTTTTGACACTCTTTAATATGCTTACTATACTGTATATATATATACAGTATATGTGCCCTCCCCTCCCTCTCCTCCCTTAATTTCCCCATACACTCATTTATTGGTTATTTTCTCTCCCCCTCCCTACAAATCCTGTTTCCCACTTAAATTATGTTTCTTCACCCTCCCCTACCCTCTCCCGGTCACCTCTGTCCCTCTTACATGCACAGTAGAGAGCTGAGAGCTCAGTCTGTAGGGCTGGGCAAGAATCGATAATTTTGGATTCGATGGGATCGATTCTTTTTGGGGGCAGACTCGCCAGAATCGATTCCAGAATTGATTCTTTCCTTACCACTTATAATACAGTGGTCAATGACTAGTAAAAGAGAGCGGCCATTCCCCAGACGCCATTCTGGTCCCATAGTTTCATTACCATCATGATTATCATCATCATTAAGCATATTACCATGATATATATTATTATATAAATATTATATAAATATTTGCGAGTTTCAGGCTATAAGAATTTGAAGCCGAAGACGGTAGGTATCTGTTTGCCAGGCCAGTGCTAGCTAGCGTCTAGCGAGTAGCGA
Source organism: Paralithodes platypus (assembly GCA_032716605.1). Taxonomy (NCBI): domain Eukaryota; kingdom Metazoa; phylum Arthropoda; class Malacostraca; order Decapoda; family Lithodidae; genus Paralithodes; species Paralithodes platypus. The sequence continues at coordinate 36,308,277 of CM064581.1, forward strand.
AAGCGTTGTTATATAATTGAGGCAGCAGGTCCAGGAGTCCCAGTTACTGTAGTGTATGAGTGCCGAGCGGGCCTACTGTGCCTAGGCCTAGTGGAATTGATTCCCTTGAACTTGGACTTGATTCCGGGATCGTTTACCTGGGCTCGATAGAATCGATTCTGGGGTCGATTCCTGCCCAGCCCTATCAGTCTGCCTCAGGCAAGCAACGAAGGCACACCTATGTCGCGCTCCCTCGTACGCCTCTACCCTCACCTCCCATCACAATAATAGTTTTTCACTGGTTTTTACTCTTTACACCCATTTCCTGGTTCTCCAATCTTCATATGTTCATTATACAAGTAAAATATGTACATATGGAGCAGTAATATTGCTGTATATGGTAAATAGAGCAGATTTTGTACGAATTGACCGAATTGGGCATATTTATTTGCTCCTTTATAATTATATATTTTTTCTATTTTTATTTTTAGTTTCCTCCCTAGACTTCCATCAAGCTTAAAAAAAAAAAAACCCACGACCCTCCCTCAAGATAAATTTGTACATTTTTTTATAGAAAAATTGCCACCTAAATTGACACCTAAATGATGCAAAAGTCTTAATATTGACAAAGAACTGGGGTGAAAGGTTTTAAAATCACCAAACTAATGAGCCGAATGTCATAAAATCTGAAAACTAAGGGGGCTAAACATTAACCTTTAAAGTGCGAAGCTATGGTATTTGATACGTCCCACCAGGCGAAGGTTTTTTGGTTCATTCCTGACAAAAATCGTTATTTTACCATATATATCATAATTATTTATCCATATGCGCCTATTTTACTTTTAATATGAACATACGAATATTGAAAAGCAATAAAACAAGTGGGAACAGAAATTGGCTGGTGAAAATCGTATATTTTAGCCCCGCGGTCGTAATCTGACCTTGACCGGCGAGAGAAACACCCACCCTTTCTCCTGTCTCACAGGGGGTAAGCGGGCCTTCATCTAATGGTGGAGGAAAAAAAGAATATGCCTCACGCATCCTACTGTGTGTCGTACAAGGCGGCTAATAGGGGGATGGCGATAGACTTGTGGACCAACAGCCATTACTATGCAATAAAGTCTTTATCTCAGCACTGTCTTGGTATGGCACTACCGAGGCTGGTGGGGTGTGGATAGGTGCCACAGGGGACTGAGTCTTACCTGGGCGCTGTTTGTCACCACACCTGTGTCGGCAACAGTATTTGCATATTGGAGCAATGTTGGTGCAAGAATTTATTGTTCTATAGTCCAAATTGCCTAATATACAATAGAGTCTTGTTATGGTGCTGTCTTTTTGTAACACTGTTAAAGCTAATGTGGTTGCAGATACTGCAGGTGCATGTGCTGCAGGGGGACTCTGTTGAGTCTTGCTGAGGCACGGTTAACACTATACCAACATCAGCCACAGTGATGACTTGGTGGGGCAGTGCTGTGGCGGGACTTTATTGTACTCCAGTACACTCCAACTAACCCCGTCTGAGCCGTTACAATGCATGTAATGGAAAAATAACGCTAAACCATTGTATGTACAGTATGTATGTATGGTACTGAGAGACAAGGGGAGCTCTCAGACTGGCTTAGAGGGTCGGAGATGCACTCCCCCATCCCCCCCCCCCCCCTCTCTCCCAGCCATCCTCACACAAAAATACCGAGAATAATAGGGAAAATACCGGATAATTGAGGAGGGGGAAAAGGGGGGGGGGGACATGTGGAGGAGTGATAGGAGGTATGGAGGGGAATTATCTCACTTAATCATATATTGCTTTGTTTTGAGTGCCAGTGGGGTGTTTTGAAAGTAATTTCTTATGCCTAAATCCTTAACCCTCTCTGACATATGACACAATTTTGAGCCTATTGGGGATACTTTAAAGCCTTTGTTACCATCAGGGTATTTAGAAACCTTTAGTTTAATTACTTCAACCTCTGCAGTTGTCTTTGAGTTAGCTGTGGGCAGAAAACTAATTTTGGAGAAGTAATTATAAGAGTGAGAGAACTCTATTTCTTATTGCTAATCTGGCAAGCTCTGCGTCATAAATGCGTGAAAGGGTTAAGAGTCCTGGCGCCTTCGCCCAGTAAAATCTCTTAATAGTCCTGGCACCTTTCCCGGGTTAAGGAAGAAGAGGGCCCAAAAAACATAGCTCTAGCATTTCCCGGGTTAAGTAAACAAAAAATTCAAAAGATAGTGATAAACAACTAACAATTTTTAGTCCGTCCATATATCGAAAATGTATGGCATCATTATAACAACGGTCGCTTTTAATTTAAAGACTGCAATATAAAACAACTAAGCAAAACTTACGATCACAACCAATATAACAGTACAGTAACATACAACATTTACTGTACATCACAACATACATACACCCTTACCAAACTGGACTAAGCCACCGTGGTGAGATATAGGGACAGTCATGATCCCATTGGGGTTACTCCAGTCATGCAGTTCACCCGGAAACTGCGGGGAGACTCTTAAGAGTAAGGAAAAAAAATCCATTTAAAACGCCCAATTTTTTTTTTTTTCTTTTTTTTGCCAATGGGCCATGCCAAATATCACTCCTCCACCGTCCCTCCTTCCCCACTTTCCTCCCCTCCTTCAGTTATCACCTATTTTCCCTGTTATTCCCTTATTCTGTGGTTTATTTTCGTGCTAACATTAGCGAGTTGGTAGCAGGGCGTTGTCATCACTGTTACCAAGCGTGGGAAAGAGCGAGAGAGAGAGACTATTGCGGAACAGTGTCTCTCCAGACAAGGGGAGGGGTGGAGGGCAGGGAGGTTGCCTCAGCCATACATTATGTAACTCCCGTCCTGTATCGCCGATTTTGACCATCCAAACACTGTTTCCACTTGTTTTATTGTTGTAATAGGTTAATACCTTTATAATCAACCTATAATAGGTGCATATGGATAAGTATTAATGCTATTTATGATAAAATAACGATGTTAGTGATGGGAACAGCTCAAATACGTCAGCACAGGAGTGTGGTGTCTCATACCCCCCATGCGCACTTCTTAGGTTAATGATGAGGATAATAATGATAATTTAGAGTACTGAGGAGAAAGAAGGATATTATAGGATGAACAGTACTTAGATTATACATGGAATTCAAAGGAGTGAACAAACTAGAATAAAGCACAGAGGAGAACAAGGGTATACCCTTGTATACAAGGGTGAGGATGGCTGGGAGAGAGAGAGGGGGGGGAGGGGGGGAGATGGGGGAGTGCATCTCCGACCCTCTAAGCCAGTCTGAGAGCTCCCCTTGTCTCTCAGTACCATACATACATACTGTACATACTATGGTTTAGCGTTATTTTTCCATTACATGCATTGTAACGGCTCACACGGGGTTGCCCTTCATTAGTTGGAGTGTACTGGAGTACAATAAAGTCCCGCCACAGCACTGCCCCACCAAGTCATCACTGTGGCTGATGTTGGTATAGTGTTAACCGTGCCTCAGCAAGACTCAATAGAGTCCCCCTGCAGCACTTGCACCTGCAGTATCTGCAACCACATTAGCTTTAACAGTGTTACAAAAAGACAGCACCATAACAAGACTCTATTGTATATTAGGCAATTTGGACTATAGAACAATAAATTCTTGCACCAACACTGCTCCAATATGCAAATACTGTTGCCGACACAGGTGTGGTGCCAAACAGCGCCCAGGTAAGACTCAGTCCCCTGTGGCACCTATCCACACCCCACCAGCCTCGGCAGTGCCATACCAAGACAGTGCTGAGATAAAGACTTTATTGCATAGTAATGGCTGTTGGTCCACAAGTCTATCGCCATCCCCCTATTAGCCACCTTGTACGACACACAGTAGGATGCGTGAGGCATATTCTTTTTTTCCTCCACCATTAGATGAAGGCCCGCTTACAGGAGAAAGGGTGGGTGTTTCTCTCTCGCCGGTCAAGGTCAGATTACGACCGCGGGGCTAAAATTTACGATTTTCACCAGCCAATTGCTGTTACCACTTGTTTTATTGCTTTTCAATATTCGTATGTTCATATTAAAAGTAAAATAGGCACATATGGATAAATAATTATGATATATATGGTAAAATAACGATTTTTGTCAGGAATGAACCAAAAAATCTTCGCCTGGTGGGACGTATCAAATACCATAGCTTCGCGCTTTAAAGGTTAATGTTTAGCCCCCTTATTTTTCAGATTTTATGACGTTCGGCTCATTAGTTTGGTGATTTTATAACCTTTCACCCCAGTTCTTTGTCAATATTAAGACTTTTGCATCATTTAGGTGTCAATTTAGGTGGAAATTTTTCTATAAAAAAATGTACAAATTTATCTTGAGGGAGGGTCGTGGGGTGTTTTTTTTGTTTAGCTTGATGGAAGTCTAGGGAGAAAACTAAAACTAAAAATAGAAAATATATATATAAAGGAGCAAATAAATACGCCCAATTCGGTCAATTCGTACAAAATCCGTTCTATTTACCATATAAAGCAATATTACTGCTCCATATGTACATATTTTACTTGTATAATGAACATATGAAGATTGGAGAACCAGGAAATAGGTGTAAAGAGGAAAAACCAGTGAAAAACTATTATTGTGATGGGAGGTGAGGGTAGAGGCGTACGAGGGAGCGCGACATAGGTGTGCCTTCGTTGCTTGCCTGAGGCAGACTGATAGGGCTGGGCAGGAATCGATCCCAGAATCGATTCTATCGAGCCCAGGTAAACGATCCCGGAATCGAGTCCAAGTTCAAGGGAATCGATTCCACTAGGCCTAGGCACAGTAGGCCCGCTCGGCGCTCATACACTACAGTAACGGGGACTCCTGGACCTGCTGCCTCAATTATATAACAACGCTTTCGCTACTCGCTAGACGCTAGCTAGCACTGGCCTGGCAAACAGATACCTACCGTCTTCGGCTTCAAATTCTTATAGCCTGAAACTCGCAAATATTTATATAATATTTATATAATAATATATATCATGGTAATATGCTTAATGATGATGATAATCATGATGGTAATGAAACTATAGGACCAGAATGGCGTCTGGGGAATGGCCGCTCTCTTTTACTAGTCACTGACCACTGTATTATAAGTGGTAAGGAAAGAATCAATTCTGGAATCGATTCTGGCGAGTCTGCCCCCAAAAAGAATCGATCCCATCGAATCCAAAATTATCGATTCTTGCCCAGCCCTACAGACTGAGCTCTCAGCTCTCTACTGTGCATGTAAGAGGGACAAAGGTGACCGGGAGAGGGTAGGGGAGGGTGAAGAAACATAATTTAAGTGGGAAACAGGATTTGTAGGGAGGGGGAGAGAAAATAACCAATAAATGAGTGTATGGGGAAATTGAGGGAGGAGAGGGCACATATACTGTATATATATTCAGTATAGTAAGCATATTAAAGAGTGTCAAAGCTGTACTTGACACCATCTTTATTGTTACTTACTTTATTGTATGCTTTTATATTTTCTTTTCTTTACATATTCTCGGCCCACATAAGGGAAGCCTTCATCAGGTTGACAGGTGATCCTTACATACAAATTGAAACCTAAAATAAATATAATGTCAATATACAGGAGGTGCTACAATATTGGTAAAAAATTAAGCTCAATAGCATGTGATTAAGCGATTTTTCTCCAAATTTTTGATGTAGGTGTCATTCCCAGGAAACTAACTTAATACATATTATATGGATATTTACGTTTTAAGGGTTTGTTTACACTTCTTCTTTTTCGTCTTCTTCTGGGAGACCTATTTTGCGTGACTGTCAGTCAACAACTGAGACATCTGGTGGCGAATGCAATGAACTATACTGGTGGTGTTGTGGCCAAAGTAATCACCCTACCTAATTCATGCCAAGAGTACTCGAGTTCACTGACACGTGATGTCTATCGACCAATCAGGTGATGCCATGATTTGGAAAACAGGTGGCCCGGGATATAAGCTGTCAGTTTGACTCTGGCCAGCTTGTGTAGAGGGTGTGAGCCGATCAAAGCTTTTTCCACCGTCTTTAACTCTTAATTAGCGGCGAGCAACATAAGTCGAGTTAAATAAAGCTGGACTATGTGGCGGCGCTCGACATAACTCGAGTGGCAATTTCAGCACGTAATGTGGCTGAGAGAGAGAGACAAGTGGTGGCAGGAGACAAGCGAGCGTATGACTGGTCCAGACCACCGCGGCGAACCTACTGACACAAATCTCAGCTCCCTCCTCCCTCTCTCACTCGCTACATACTCAATTATGTACTGAAAGTACCGAATTACCTGCTTTTTGCACTCGCGTTGCACGGTTATTGCAAGAAAACTATCCATCATACAAGGATCGTTATGGTGTCATTCGAAAGCTCTGTTTATGCCCTTTCAGGGATAGGTACTTGTTTTACGTTCTGGGTCTTATTTAGGCATGAAAATGATCACGTAAACAGCCCTATTTTGGCTAAAAACACCCCGCTGTGCGGTACACATAAATAAACCGCATAGGCCGCTCGTAAGGTGTTAAAAACACTGAGGCTGCTTAAGACCTTTTCGCCTTCCAATAAGTGTAAACTGTCCAAAGTGCAATAACCAGTGTTCCAAATACAGCTGACGAGGACAGCTGGTTTTGAAATGCACATACACTTGTTTTACATGGAAAAATTCGAAACAAAAATCCACCAGCTGTTGACCAAGATGAGTGGTGATCGAGCCTCCAGCAGCCAGCCAGGCAGCCCAGTGCCTCCTCTGTTCATTAAGGTTAGTTGGTTGGTTGGGACAACATAAAGGAGCCGGACCACAGCTAGCTCGGGAATCTTAATGGGTGATCGCAAAGTAACATAAAGTAAAAGATTTTTCGCATAGGATTAAACTGGCATGCAAGGGCTAGTTGGTTATACTGATGTTTTGGACCGACAGTTAGCCCATCGATCTTTTTAGGCCTAATAGGTCCGGTAGAGTATAGGCTATACATCATTGCTATATATGTCATTAACCTCTGAAGTGCGCATGGGGGGTATAAGACACCACACTCCTGTGCTGACGTATTTGAGCTGTTCCCATCACTAACATCGTTATTTTACCATAAATAGCATTAATACTTATCCATATGCGCCTATTATAGGTTGATTATAAAGGTATTAACCTGTTACAACAATAAAACAAGTGGAAACAGCGTTTGGATGGTCAAAATCGGCGATACAGGCTGGGAGTTACATAATGTATGGCTGAGGCAACCTCACTTCCCACCACTTTTCTCCACGTCTGGAGAGAGACTGTCGATCGATACTCTCTCTCTCTCTCTTGCACTCGCTTGCAAACAGTGATGACAATGCCCTGCTTGCAACTCGCGAATATTAGCACGAAAATATACCACAGAATAAGGGAATAACAGGGAAAATAGGTGATAACTGAAGGAGGGGAGGAAAGTGGGGAAGGAGGGGAGGTGGAGGAGTGATATTTGGCATGGCCCAGGGGCAATACAAAAAAAAAAATTGGGGTGTTTTAAATGGATTTTTTTCCCCCTTACTCTTAAGAGTCTTCCCGCAGTCCGCCGGGGGAACTCTTAAGAGTCTTCCCGCAGTTCCCGGGTTAAGAGCTGAAATGTATTATAAGGGAGAACAAAAATAAAATATAATACATAGGCCTACTGTAAAACAATAAGTTTTTCAGCCAGTACCCAACCAGCGGGGGTGTGGGGCGGCAGCCCCACCAATAATACTAGGTTAGGTTAGGTAAGGTTGTTAGGTTAGGCTAATGTTAACCCCATTCTTACTAGGTTAGGTTAGGTAAGGTTGTTAGGTTAGGCTAATGTTAACCCCATTCTTACTAGGTTAGGTTAGGTTGGGTTGTTAGGTTAGGCTAATGTTAACCCCATTCTTACTAGGTTAGGTTAGGTAAGGTTGTTAGGTTAGGCTAATGTTAACCCCATTCTTACTAGGTTAGGTTAGGTAAGGTTGTTAGGTTAGGCTAATGTTAACCCCATTCTTACTAGGTTAGGTTAGGTAAGGTTGTTAGGTTAGGCTAATGTTAACCCCATTCTTACTAGGTTAGGTTAGGTTAGGCTAATGTTAACCCTATGAAAACCCAAACAAAGATTTTATTAGGGTTACTGTGTAATTTTAACATGAACATTAGTAAAATCCGAGCCAAGTTTCGTCAAAACTTGGCTCATGTTTTCGAAATGTCGGGTTATATGGGTATGGAAATTTATAAAACCCGAGCCAACATGTTAATAAGGTTACTGTGTTATTTTTATTTTTAAATTAGTTAAATCCGAGCCAATTTTCGTCAAAATTGGCTCGGGTTTTCAAAAAGTCAGGTTTTATGGGTCTGGAAATTGACAAAACCTGAGCCAAATTTTGGTTACAAATGTGTATTATCGTGTTCTATACGCTTTTTACCCCTCAATTTCCCTGATCTTCATAGCCCTCCCCAATATCGGGGGGGGGGGGGGGGGCGTGTCTTTAGATTGATGGATAATGGGTAAATGCTTAATTCCCATTCAATTTCATCACTAGATTCGACTAAAACACCAAAAACAAAATCAAAATACCCAAAAAAATACCTGAAAAACACGTTGTTGCGTCTCCTGTATATTAACCAAATATAATGTAAACAAGAATCCCTTTATATTTTAAAAGTAAATGTTTACAAGCTTAGTGAAACTCATTAACATATTAAAATAATTTGGTTTGCCTAGATCACTAAAAAAACGCAACTACTCAGTCTAAATATATAAACAACATAAACATTACATCGACAATGAAGTGACTGGAGTTCTCGAAATGGGGCTTTAGTCCTGGTCGCGAATAAGGAAGACGTCTGGGGTTCCCGAGCAGGACAATCTCTGGATTTATACGCCCAGTATACCTGGAGGTATAAACTTGGGGGTCTCGAGGACTCCGGTCACGTTCTTCCTGACTTTAAGTTGGGCTTAATAATCCTCATGGGTTGATAGCCTCTAAAGTCCTATTTTAACTAACTAACTCTAATCAACAAGGGACTGGAGTTCTTGCAGAGAGGCTCCAGTCCTGACATTGTTCTTGACTTAGTATGCTGGCTTAATAATCCTATGGGGTTGATAGCCTCTGAAGTCCTATTTTAATTTATCTAATCAATAATCATGTTTCTGTACCACCTACAAACTATCAAATCATGAATGTTTTGTACTTACTGTAGCCACCGAGAGAAAAGGATAAAATACACCCACACTATACCGGGGAAAACTGGATTTTGACAACAATATAAGTGAAAACTGACCTACAATCTATACCGAAACTTAAGAAATATCACCAAAACATTTTGAAAATAACTATTTAGTTTAGGTACTTGTTGATTGATAGTTGTTTTGAAAAAGTTTTGGTGAAATTTGTTAAGTTTCAGCATAGATTGTAGGTTAGTTCTCACTCACTTATATTTTTTACTTTTGTCAACCTTCAGTTGTCCACTGTCTTCAAGAACTTTGAATATTGGATATCCTTCATGGAGATAGTGGAAGTTCTCACTCATAATATCCTTACCATCAGAATAAGTAACTGGAGAGAGTTCAAGTCCTCACTAAAGCTCATACTTTCTTGCATGCAAATCTATGAAAGTTATATATATGGTCGACATCTTCCTGATTTCACCGCAGTGCTAGATACGTTCCCTACCAACCAAGCAGAATTTATGGAGAGTGGCATGCTTGCACAGTCATTGAGTGGAAAACCATACTCAAGTGTCGCATTCAACATATGAATAGAATCAACCTCGCTCTGACGTCTGGCGGCTGGAGTCTTTTCATGGCTGGTCCCGTCTCGTCTGGTCCTCTCGTCCACCCAAGCTCTGGTGAAAAGGCAGCTTGCTTTCAACTACCGAAACGACCAAAGTCTTTCCGGGAGTCAGAATTAAGCTCACCTTAGGGGTGACTGGTAAGCTGACACGCCCTAGTCGCTCCTCGTCGGGGGTTGATAAGAGAGTGGCTGGAAAGTGACTGCTCAGGGAGTCATAAGTGGTCTCTTGCACAGACTGTGTGTTCCCAAGTGTCTCCGTGCCAGGCAAGGGCAACTGATGCACTATAGCAGCAACACTAGATGTTCTTGGCTCAGACTCAGCAACCGTGCTCCCCCGGCAAGCATTATAACCGACGCGGGTTTGCACCGAGTTAAGATCAAGACATCAAGCATTATAACTTATGTGACTTAATCCCCAGCTGGTGCCTGAGTCTATGTCCAGTACCTTGCTTCTCCGGCAAGCGTTATAACTTACGCAGTTCAGCACTGAGTTAAGAGTTGGGCAGCAAGCGTTGTAACTTACGTGACCTTGTCCTCAGTTGGTATCTGTAACCAGCCTTTCCTACCTTAGGCTTAGTGTCCTTTCTATTCCTAGGACTGTCTGTGAGGCAACCAAACTATAGGTTTTATTCCCGAAGGGAAGTAGTGAAAACCTAATATTTAGTAGGGCCCCGTAATCATTGACGACTTCGCCTATTAGTAATAATAGTCTCCATTCAACATCCTGCGCCAGCATTTTGAATAGCCAGCGCGGAAGTATCATGGAGTACTCGTCATAAGTGTATGCTTAATTCCCTCATGGGATCGTCATTTTGATCGGGTACCCTACAGAAAAAAACTCCGTAAAAAATAAAAAAGAAAAGATAACTTAATGTCTGTTATCATGTGACTTGCCATATTCGTGGATTTCTCATGCTTTGCTTCCCCTACACCAGACCCCCTAGCGGCCATCTTCGTCCTTCACTGATATACCAAGAGTAAACTATAGAAATCAGCGAATGGGAAGTTGGATGGTCGGGAGGGCCCGAGTCGTCCATGATTACGGGGCCCTACTAAATATTAGGTTTTCACTACTTCCCTTCGGGAATCAAACCTATAATTTAATAGGGCCCCTTCATCATTGACGACTTCGCCTGAATATCAAGACTGGAGGCGGGACATTCGCAAAATATCCTAACCTTAGGGAAGAAGAATCCGGATAACATTTTCTTAAGTTTTATTGTATGCAATACAAAAATAGAAAAAAAGGTATAAAAGATTTGCTAGCAGTGCGTGGTATTAAGAAACTGCTTGCTTCATGGTCAGATCGTTGCAATCGATCGTATGCATGAAAGAAAGGTTGACACGCATGTGTCCTGTAGAACTATAACTCTGCAGTAGTTATTCGTTCTCTCCTTAAACTAATTGTACAGTAATATTTGTGTACACTTTGGTAAAACAGACATAGTTGCAACTATGCGATATATCTATCTATCTATTGCCTGACGCCGTGATCCCCGAAGGGGTGGCCACGAACGAACCGCCCCCATGCACCTCTGTCCCCAGTCAGTCGATGCCCCTCCCCCCAACCAGCACCACCTTCGTTCATGTACTTCCTCACTCCATCCTTCCACCTCATATTCGGTCTACCTCTCCCCCTCTGTCCCTCCACCTCGCTCTCATACACCCTCTTAGTCATTCTCTCGCTTTCCATACGTTCCATATGGCCGAACCATCTCAAGTTGTTCCTTTTCACACTTTCCAGCACATCTACCTCCACACCACACCTCCTTCTTACTTCCTCATTAGTCTGTCTATCCCTCCATGTAACTCCGCACGCACTCCTTAAGTAATTAATTTCCACTGCTCTCACTCTTGGTCTCAGTCTCTCAACCAACGTCCATGCTTCGCTTCTGTAAGTCAGTGTCGGGATTACCACACTGTCATGCAAGGACTTCTTCACTTCCATACTGACCACCCTATTTCTTGTTACTGCTTTTAGCGTTCCTACAACCCTTCTTCCCTGTTGTACCCTCTCCCGCACCTCTTCATCCATAGTCCCATCTTTACTCAACACACTGCCCAGATACTTAAAAGAGTTGACGATCTCCATAGCCTGACCGTTCAGCTTCACCTCACACTCTGTGACTTCACCCCTTTCGAAGACCATAACCTTGCTCTTCCCCGTATTTACCTTCAAATTCCGTTTTTCGCACACTGTTCCAAACTCATTTACCAGACCCTGCAACTCCCATTCATTATCACTCATCAGAACTGTATCATCCGCAAACAGCAGTATAGGTAGCTTCCACTCAATTCCCTCCCTTTTCAGCGATACACCAACATCCACTGTTCTTGATAGTATTTCTTTCATAACTCCATCCATATATACAGTAAACAACCACGGGGACATCACACACCCCTGTTTCAAACCAACATTCAGGTCAAAGAACTCACTCTGCTCACTCTCCACACGTACTGCCGCCTTTGCACCCTCATACATGCTCTTCACTGCTTTCAGCAACTTGCCCTCTACTCCGTATATTCTAAGTACTTTCCACAAACCTTCTCTATCCACTCTGTCATAGGCCTTCTCCAAGTCCATAAAGGCAACATACACCTTTTGTTTCTTCTCCAGATACTTCTCCACAACACAATTCAGGGTAAAAATCTGATCTACACATCCTCTTCCCTTCCTAAAACCTCCCTGCTCGTCGCCTATCCATTTCTCCGTTCTCACTCTCACTCTCTCAATCACTACCCTACTGTATACCTTCCCTACTACGCTTAGAAGACATATTCCTCGGTGGTTACCACACACTCCTCTTTCCCCTTTGCCCTGCGATATATCTTCTTAAAATTAAAACAAATAAAAGTCATACTGGACTGTAGAACCCGTCCTATCACAGCTCATAATGCATCACAATCTCCAACGGTGCAGGGGGGATATGGACTATTCCGCACCCCCCCCCCCCTCCCCTCTTTTAACACCTAAAGAGCGGCCTAGGCGGTATATAATATCTAGCCACCAGCGGGGTGTTTTTACCCAAAATAGGGCTGTTTACGTGATCATTTTCATGCCTAAATAAGACCCAGAGCGTAAAACAAGTATCTATCCCTGAAAGGGCATAAACAGAGCTTTCCAATGACACCACAATGATCCTTGTATGACCGCTAGTTTTCTTGCAACAACCGCGCAACACGAGTGCAAAAACCATGTAATTCGGTACTTTCCCCATACATTTCACTATGTAGCGAGTGTGAGAGGGTGGAGGAGGTTGGGATTCATGTCAGTAGGCCCGCCGCGGTGGTCTGGAGCAGTCATACGCTCGCTACTCTCCTGCCACCACTTGTCTCTCTCTCTCAGCAACATTACGTGCTGAAATTGCCACACGACTTATGGTGTGAGCCGCCACATAGTCCAAACTTATTTAACTCGACTTATGTTGCGGGCCGCCAGTTAAGGGTTAAAACAACACAACATATAATATAACAATACCTACTGTACCCGTTGCCGTAAAGCTACACAGGTACGCTTTGGTTTATCTAGAGCAACAGACAGGTAGCGTGTAAGGAAAGTATGATTGGAAGCCCAAAGTTGGGTTTTAGCAATATCATCAATCGAAAAAATTTGCAAAAATCTGAGGGATACTGCCCATTTCCTAATATCGTGAGCCCTGCCTATCACCCCGGGATTGCTTTCCCTGATAACGTCAACAAGCAAGGAAGCTAACTTCCGTTTTGTAACACGTTTACCTGTCTGGTTAACCCATAAAGCACCTGGTTGGCGAGGTTGCGCAGCCCTCATAAACTTTGTGAGTGCTTGCACAGGACATAAGATGTGATGAATGAGGCCTCTCTTCAAGGCCGGGACGGAAAATTCAGAAAAAACATGGTCCGAATGTTCGTTCTTAGCAATAAAGGAGGGAGACGGCGCGATTTGAACATGGTCGTGCAGTCTCCCAAACCTGAGACAGTTTGGTTCGTTGCTCATCGCCGCCAGCTCCGACACCCGGTTTCCGGTGGCAAGTGCCATGAGAAAGACAGACTTTTTTTAAAAGTGAATCAAAATCTGGCAATTCTAAGGCTTTATCAAGGGACCAGGTGGGCATGGCGAGGCAGTCGTTTGCCCTGATTCAACAATCCAGGTTGTAAAAGTTTTCCAATGAGATTGATATTGTCTCCTGGTAGACGGTGTGTACTGATTCATTAGCTTCTTAGTGACACTTGGCCCAAATTGATTTAACCATTTGGCATAGTAAATATCCATAAGGCAAAACTGAGCGAGGTCCAAAGGTTGCCAATCGTTTCCAAGTGGAAAACGGAGCCGGGAGGGACGCCGGGGTCCTGCACCACTGTTGCAATTGGTGGTACCAAACCTGGGCCGGCCAAAGCGGCGCGATCAAAGCTACCCGGCCCCGGTAATCCCTCAGTTTGTGAATGACCTTGCACATTAACACAGAGTCTGGCGGCGGAAACAGATAGATTGAGGTCCACCTGTTCCAGTCCACCAGTAATGCATCGGGTCCCCCCACCGGGGTTACCCTGTGACGTGTAAGAAAGAGTGGGAGTCTGTGGTTCTCTTCTGACACAAACAAGTCCACCTGTGGACGGGCCGGCTTTGCAATCATCTTGTTGAAGATAGCCTGTTTGATTGTCCATTCTACTAGAGTGCTCCGCCGGCGAGAGAGAGCGTCTGCCCAGACGTTCGCCACGCCGGGGAGGTAGGTGGCATGCAGGGAAATCCCTAGCGAGTCGGCTAGGGTAAAAATTTGTTCTGAAACGTTCAACAACTCTCGTGACCTCACTGAGCCTTGTTTCTGAATGCAAAAAACTGCGGTTTGATTGTCCATTCTGAACGCTATTGATTTGTTCTTCAATGTCCTGCCATGAGTTTGGAGAAAGAACAGGGGAACTAAGAGCTCTTGCTTGTTGATATGTGATTGGCTGTCTGCCACCCAGATGCCCTGACCCTGGTGGCCTAGGCTTGACTGATACCCCCAACCTAGGGTCCCCGAGGCGTCTGTGTCTACCCATACCGTAGGAGAGGGAGAAACCCATGTTACGACCGAGTAGAGGACTTCGTGCTTGGTCCAGGCCGATAGTAAGTTGTGGATTAATGGAGGAATTGGCCATAATTTCTTCTCCGGCAAGAGAGGGAACACTTTGTTGCCTTCCAGGATTAATCTCTTGGCTTTCAATCGGCCCAACTTGACAGTTAAGTGTACCCAGTTGAGAGAACCGATCAGGGAATCCCATGTTTTCCTGGTCGTATCCAGACTGTGGAGGAACCGGAACGGTTTCCTGGGAAACCTGTCGCGGTTGTCCACACTCTGAGTAAGAGTCAGAGCGTAGGTGTCCCAGACCAGTCCTAACCACTGAATAGTCCTTGAGGGGACAAGGTGAGACTTTGCCAAGTTCACCTTGAACCCTAGGGTTTGTACATGAGCTAACACTTGATTTACATGGTCTTGACATAATTCTAAAGAGTTTGCCACTACTAGCCAATCGTCCAGATACCAAAACACCTGTATGCCTCGAACTAACAGAGCTTGCCGGACGAGTTTGGTAAATACTCTCGGTGCTAGGTTCAACCCGAACGGCATCCTTTGAAAGACATAAGTCTCGTGCCGGATTCTCAGAGCGAGAAAATTTTGGAACCTCTTGTTTATAGGGACATGCCAATAGGCCTCTTTGAGATCGATCGAGCACATCCAACCTTGCGGCGGAAGTGCGAGTCTGAGTTGCTGTACAGTCAACATCCTGAAGGGTGAATTCTCTATAAAGGTGTTCAGGTGCGAGAGATCTAGAACTGGTTGCATCTGCACACTGTCCCTTTTTGGCACTAAGAAGAGTCTTGATGTGAATACTGGCTGATAGGCATTGACTTGAATAAGGACCTGTTTGGCAATCATTTCCTGTACTGTGACCTCCTTCTCCTTAGACACCGGGGTATATTCCTGCGGCCGACGCAGTCGAGGCCGCCGGTGCCACCGCCAGGTGATTCCTTTGCTCACTACCTTCCTGGCCCAAGCATGCTTGGGCCAGGCTGAGCGGTAGAACGTAACGAACCCAGGTGCAACTGGGGTTCGTCCTTCAAGGCAACTCTCCAATCCTGGTCCTTTAAGCTCAGCCCTGGGATGTGGAGAGTCTGAGTGGCTAGTTTTTTGGAGGGGGAGGTGGGTTGGCATCGGACGCTTGACTAGTTTTGGCTGATGTAGTGCCCTGATGACCTTTGTATGGGGCCTTACCCTTATACCCGTGCTGTTTACCTCGTTTGGGTTTGTGCTGATTACCTCCCTGCTGAGGAGGTGGTCTGGGGTCTCTTGGAGACTGCTTAGGTTGGGGTTGGGACGGTTTGTTACCGCCCTTTGATTTATGAAAGGGTTTCTTAGGTGGCTCCTTCCTAGCTTGGGAGGTAACCTGCTTCCACCCATTCACCATATTAAAAACTAGACTCCAAGTCTCAGAGTTAAGCAGGGTGGCAGTAAGAACCGGGGAGAGAGTTACCCGGCGACCTATGTCCGCCGGCAACTTCCTCACCAGATGGACTCTCAGATCTTGGCGGGCTCGAACCGCTTCCAAAACTGCAATTCTAATGTCCCCTATTGACTGAATGGCATTTTGTGGCAATAGTCTACGAGACAGCTCAGTAGCTTTTCTAATTTGGGGTTCAGCTATGGCCGAGATAGTGCGTGCAAGAGAGGCGGCTATTCGATGACTCAATAAGTACTGAGAGAACATCCGGTAGGCTTTATTGCGTAACTTAAAATCCCGCTCCAAGTGAACAGCCGGGGGGGGGGGGGGGGAAGGTTCATCAAGGGCATGTAATGACACTTTAGGGGCCGCCAGAAATGTTAGTAATGCTGGTGACACCCCTTCTGCTTTGGATACCGGCAGGGAAAAGTAAGTATGGTTATCCGGAGGAATCTGGTGAGAAGATTTGGAGGTGATAATAGTGGCAAAAACCTGAGCTTTCAACTCCCAATCTACCCAAGGGCCTACTCCCACCTGCCCCATCTGCAGTATTGGAGTCTGAGCTTGGTCCAGGGCCGGAGTTGTAGCCAACTCCGGCGTAAGAGCATTCTAGGCTTTGACATCATTGATGCCATCAGCCTTCGACCAGTCAGCAAATAGTCTTGCAAATGCGGCGGAAGGAACTGCCGGAGCGGTTGAATAAACAATGTACGCCGGGTTAAGTGAACTTGGTACACCCTTAATCAGTACATCCAAAACCCTCCCTGCCTCGTCTTTGGCCCTAAATTTACGGTTCTTATTGATCTCAATTGACCACTCGCCGGGAACTGGGGCGTCCCCTGACACCGCAGGTTGAGCCAAAAGGGGATTCTCTGGTACCACAGGTACCCAAGAGCAGTCAGTACCATAGAGGAGGGGCATGGGGCCCTTCCTCAAAGGTGCCTTATCTAAAGGAGGAGGTTGGACATCAGTAACAACCTTGAGGGTGGACATAGCTAGTGTCGCCGGCACTGTAGGGCCTGGGGCAGCTGCTACCACTGGGGTCGGACAAGAAGGAGTGAATGCTGGGGGTTCTAGAGGTCTGATAACAGAGGTACTGGGGGGCGCAGCTAAGGGAGTAACCGGGGGATCCGACGAGGCAGGGACTTGATAATGCTGTATCACTTTATGTAACAACTCATTTACCTGATCAGAAGTCATCCATTTCCTATGGGGATCTTTGGATGAATGTGAACTAGCCTCAGAATCAGTATTAGGGATAGACTGAGGAGCCGGGGAGAACACTCCGTCCGCCGGCTCCTCACTCTGCTCCAAGGTCTCTTGTGATTCTACCTCATTATCCGCCGGGGGCCAAGACAAATCTGGCACTGATGACGGTAACACGTTTATGTTACCGTCCTCAGACCGTTCTGGAATGACGTTTAGGAAAGAGAGAGATGGTTCTGATTGACGCCAATAGCCCACTGCCGTTAAGGGCTGGGAGTCATGAGTCACTTGTGAGCTTAAATGGGCCCCCGCCGGAAAACCTCTATATTGGTCGGCTAGCACCCTTGTTGTATGGTTGTAGGCCAAAGTATAATAGAAAGTCCCAGGAGGCGTTTGGCTACATCCGCCTTTTATTGTTGTTCTGTCCCAACTCCCGTCCGTTTACAGTGTTGCCAAATCATTCAATCTTGTATTCCAACTTCTACATTAATCATTACAATACAATAATACCACATCTCCCTTTTTTCAAAATAAATAAATATATAAAAACAAATGAAATAAATATAAAATAACTTTTTAATACAGTGGGTGTATAACATTTATAAAATGAACCCTCACTCCTTTCCTTTCATCAAATAGATAATTTAATAAACAGATCTATATACTGTATATAAAACAAAACTGTATTTGCAATTATTAGTTACATACACCACAGTGTATATACTGTATAATTATGTACTGTAGTCGCGGTAATAATGTATAAGAAAAAAAAAACATAAAATAAAAGAATGAGTACTGGTACCGTTAATATACACCATATAATAATAATGACAATATTGTAACCTTAATGCATACATAGCTTGTACAGTACATACTGTATATATATATATATACATATATATATAGCATGTACTACCCTACCCAATATACAGTACTAGCAAGTCAATACAGTACTCATAAGTATAAATGACAATCATGTTTAAAATGTAAATATGCATATAATAAATTGCTACCACATTATTATTATTTTTGTATCCCATGTGCACATATGAAATTTTCTTAATATTGAATTTCCCTGCATGTAAAGTTGCCTTCGCTGACGACCCATATCCTCATCATCTGAGCGATCACTTGAAATATAGTGTCCTAGATACTTTACTTTACTTACTTCTTCTATAATTTCTTCATACAAATGGAATTTAGGTAGCTTTGATTTCAATAGAAGGTTAGATTTAAATAGTATGATATTGCTCTTTATAGGATTAAATTTGACTGAATGTTTGATTCCAAATTTTTCACATACCCTTAATAATTTATCCAGTCCTGCTCCAGAGGGTGCGATTAAGGCTAGGTCATCAGCATACATGAGATGATTTACAATGGTGCTGCCAATGCAGCACCCAGTGCGAGTCTTGTTCAGCTCCAGACTAAGATCATCCATGTAGACGTTGAAAAGATACGGAGACAATATCCCCCCCTGCCTAACACCATTGGTTACGGCGAAAGAGCCTGACAGGATGTTGCCCCATCTTACACACATTTTGTTATTAGCATACCAGAACATAAGTATCCTAACAATATAGCTAGGCACTCCCCTGTTAACTAATTTTTCAAATAAGGTTTTGTGACACACCCTATCAAAAGCCTTACTTGCATCAAGAAAACAAGATAAAATTGAGCTATTTAGTTTGTTGTATATATCAATCACATTTTTTTTGCCGTGATTTTTCTTAAAGCCAAACTGATTGCTGCTGGTGACAATATATGCAGACATTCTTTCTAGCAATATCAATTCAACTACCAATTACTCACCACACTAGCAAGTGCTACTGGGCGGTAGTTGTCTTTAGCTGTAATTTTACCTGATTTATCTTTAATGACTATGGTTAATTTAGATAAATGGACTGTATATTAATGATATTGAAGAAGTATTAACCATATAGAATATTTACCCTTTGATGAACTCAGCTGGTGATTGGAGGATGGCGGAAAATAGGCTAGATGACTCGAAGTGGTTAGTAAGGTTAACAGCATATGAAAAGAGGCTACAATAGGCTAGGATAGGCTAGATATTTATGTTAAGTTTGTGCTAATTAACAAAGATGATGATGTAGTGACTATATGGAATATGAGATGAAAAGTGAAGCGAAAACACCTGGTGAAGTAACTATAGGAAGAAGGCTTAGCGTGTGTAGCTGGGACGGAGGTTGGTTGGAGAGTGAGCGAGCGCGTTATGTTTGTCTCTGTCGTGACATACCGCGCTCGCGCATAACATATGGAAAATGTATCCCATCTTCTTTACAATGAGATACTTATAAACAATCTTAAATAATACAAATATATATATATATGGGAATCATAATCCTACAATACTTTCCCATATACAACTATAGAATAATATATTCTACCCAATCATGGAACGTTCGACCAAGGTTATGGAAGCGTTCAACTTAAGACTACGGAACGATACGTAACGCTACATCAACCCCGATTACGTAACATCGAGACTGTTCATACTAGTTTGAGTACACTAAGTATGGACATATTCCCACCAACAGAAAATATACAAAATTTACATGATTAGATTTGCCCGGAGGCAATCTTATCCCGCCAAACTTGGGAGGATATCTGGGCTGCCTGTCGACGTGGGCGTCCGCCGGACGCGTCAACAGGCTGCGCCGAAGTAGAAGCCAGAGAGGGGACATCAATGGATAACTGATCCGAGGGGGTGTCCTTGCGATCGAGGTCACCCTCAAGAGGATATAGTCAGACTGTTGGCCGTGTGATTACTCCAGTCCTGGTGCGAACCTTTGCTACCCGAACCTCACCATCACGACCTGGTAACAACTCCTCTATCCGACCCAATTTCCAAAATGCGCGCGGGCCCTCCTCATGGATGGTTACCGCATCCCCTACCCTAGGCCAATGACCTTTTAATGGTGTTAGTTTATTCTTTTGCGCTTCCCTTAACCCCTACACCCCGGAAGGGCTCTTTAACGCCCATAAAAACCTCGGCCTGCGCAACCCGGAAGGGCTCTTGAACGCCCATTGCTTGCGTGAGTGCTTTCGAATGCCGCGCGTAAATTTTTGGTATCGTGGGAGGGTAGGTGGCGCCACCAGACGTAAACTACGCCACAGCATCAGTATCTACCCCGACGCCATCATGGATAGTACGCCAAATAATGATTCCGCTGTGTCCGATACCGTGCTTCCTACGACGCCCGTGCTAGTTCGTCGTGCCTTACCCCGACGCCATCGCCTAAATGTGTTATCTCCCGGAGGTATTGAGACGACATTGAGACTTTATGAGCGTGCTGATGCCAAGCATAATGTTGATGATGAAGGCAGTGATCACTCCAGTAATTATAAGTCGAGTGATTATGGCGATGAGAGTGACAAAGAAGAGCAATTCCTGGGATTTGCGAGAGAACATGAGAGTGATGAGAGTGATGAAGGTGATGTACCAGTTTTTGAGGAAGCTGGTTTACCTACAGACGGTGAACTTGAGAGAGTGAGTGAGTGGGAGACTTCAAGGTCACTCACCAAATTTCGCATGAGTGACACGACCCCAAGCCCTTCGCCAGCTAAATCGCCTTTCAAGCTACACTAATATAAGAAGCAAATACTTGAAAAGGCGGCCGCAGCAGCTAGGGAACAAGCCAAAATACTTGGTGAGGATGAGGCTGTGAGTGAGGGAGAGCGTGGTGACTCTTCTCGCCCGCCATTGTCTCCCTTATCTACCCACACCACCCAAGATGACCCGGATGCCCCGGGTGCCCCGCATTCTTCCCCACCACCCCCACCACTGCCAAGGGTTGAGGACCCCCCACTTTCGGCCTATTTGCCTCCTAGGTCCCCCGACAGGAGACATACTGCTGCCGAAAAGGGGAAAGGCAGCAAATATGCCAAAAAAGGAAAGAAAAGTAAGCGAGTTTTGTTCGAGGCTCCCGCGGCGTCCATCCCTGCCCGTCCCAGCCATACGCCCCCGCAACTTTCCCCACGGTCCTCCCCCCCTCTCCAGCCGTCAACATATGTTCCTGACGAAGTCTTTGAGCTCGCATCACCAATACCTGGGCCTAGTGACAGTGAAGCATTGCTTTCTGTCACTCGTCACAGGCCAAGGAGCCCAGGACCTCGGGGGGACACAGCCTCACCTGCCACTCCTTCCCCACCTCACCCACCCGGCCATGATTACATAGGTCCACCATCAGGGCAAGATGACCACTCTGACGATGACTATATGGACATCGACGACCCTCGACCCATTCGCTTGGCCCGGCGTCGTGCTGCCCGTCGTGCTGGCCGCCGCCCTCGCCGCCCTAGGGCGCGCGCCTTCCGAGTTGGCCGTGGGCGTGCTGGGCCACCAGCTGGAGCTCCTCGTCAGCGTAGACAAGACCCATTCTACGTTTTTCAGTGGCAAGACGTAGTTGATGGGGATGGATACAACCCTGATGTGCCAGCTTTTGATGAGGTACTGGAGGGTTCAGGCATTACCCCCAATTTTCCTGCAGGCCCCAATGCTCCACCACACGAACTATTTGAGGCCTTCTTTGATGAGGAGGTGGTAGGGTATGTTGTCAAAGAGACAAATAAGCAGCACCAATTCCAGGTCCACTTTTTGGGCAAGGTGACCAAGGGCCACATGAGGCAGTGGACCCCAGTGACTCATAAAGAGTTCATGGTGTTCCTGGCACTCACCATGCTAATGCCTCATGTCAAGAAGCATAGGTTGCCTGACTATTGGATCACCAATGATCTCATATCCACCCCTGCCTTCGGGAAATATATGTCTCGCGACCGGTACCTTGATATCCTCGCAGCGCTCCATCTTGTCACCAACCTTGACGTCCACCTCCCAGACAAGCTGTGGAAGATTAGGACGTTGTACGAGATGATGCGAGAACGCTTCACCTCCTACTTCAAGCCCTTCCGCAAGGTCGTCATTGATGAGTCTCTTGTACTGTTCCGGGGAAAACCCAGCTTCCGGCAGTACATCCTCTCAAAAAGACATCGCTTTGGCATAAAATTCTTTGTGCTGTGCGACTGCCAAACTGACTATGTCCTGGACTTCCTGGTCTACAGCGGGAAGGAAGGGGACGTGCTTGTAGACCCCCTCATTGGCTTTGGCGGAGCAGTGGTGCAAGCCATGATGGACCGCTACTTTCACAAGAATCACGTCCTCTACACGGACAATTACTACACGTCCCCCACTCTCTCAAAGTACCTGCATGAGCGCAAGACGGGGACTGTAGGCACAGTACGAGGGAAAAGGAAGGGCATGCCACCTTTCCCTCCAAAGACCAAAAAAGGTGATGTGTTCAGGAAGAAGTCGGGGCCCATTCTGGCTATCCACTGGCACGACCAGCGGAAGGTCAACCTCTTGAGCACCATCCACAAGGGGGAAATGGTGGAGACTGGCAAGGTGGATCGCCGCACCCAGGCCAGGGTGACCAAGCCCGATGCTGTCCTGGACTACAACATCAACATGAGGCTGATGGACAAGTCCGACATGCAGATAGGCTTCATTGACTGCCTGCGTACCTCGTGCAGATGGTACAAAAAGTTCTTTCTGCATATGGTGGACATTTCAGTTCTGAATGCCTACAATATATACAAGCTTCGGAATGTGAACACACCCATGAAGTTCAATAGCCTGCGGAGGTTCCAAAAGCAGGTGTTGACGGAGCTCCTGGAGAAGTATGGTACGCCACAGAGGGCAGTGGCACATCCTGGGCCCGCCGTTACTGACCGCTTGCACTGTGCATATTACATGAATAGGCACAGGCTTGTTTCCCTGCCTCAGAATGAATCAGGAAGAACGCAGCAGAAGCGGTGCCATGTCTGCTACAACAGCAGGCTGAGGGCGAGGTCAGGTAAAAAGTCCACCATGGAGTGTGTGGAGTGCAAGGTGGCACTCTGTGCTATAGGGTGCTTCTTTGATTACCACTCCAAGCAGGAGTTCTAATAATCATAGTGAAAGTGCCAAAGAAAATGACAATATGTACAGTATATATATAGGCAAAAAGTGGAAGTAAACCAATTTATTGTTATACAAAAGTCATGTATTATGAGAAAATTGATACAAATACAATTACACCATAATAATATGTGAAAGTGACACATATGTATATAATAAGTGACATTCATATGATTAGAACCTATAGAAATATATTAATCAGTGAAAAAAGACAATAAATTGTATATAAAACGTTTACAAAGCATATAACTAAGTGAAAGTGACACAAGACCTAATATTTGATGGCCAAAGTATAATAAACACCTGTGATAACGAATAATCAGTGCCTAATATAACAATAACCTACCTCAATTACTAATAAAATGTACGGTATCGAGTGAAAATGAGCATTATCAGTGACAGTGACACTCTCTAAAGCGTATTTATCAATGTGAAAGTGACACAAGACACAATACTTGATGGCCAAAGTATAATAAACACCTGTGATAACGAATAATCAGTGCCTAATATAACAATAACCTACCTCAATTACTAATAAAATGTACGGTATCGAGTGAAAATGAGCATTATCAGTGACAGTGACACTCTAAAGCATATTTATCAAACTGAAAGTGACACAAGACACAATACTTGATTGCCAAAGTATAATAAACACCTGTAATAACGAATAATCAGTGCCTAATATAACAATAACCTACCTTAATTACTAATAAAATGTACGGTATCGAGTGAAAATGAGCATTATCAGTGACAGTGACACTCTCTAAAGCATATTTATCAAAGTGAAAGTGACACAAGACACAATACTTGATGGCCAAAGTATAATAAACACCTGTAATAACGAATAATCAGTGCCTAATATAACAATAACCTACCTCAATTACTAATAAAATGTACGGTATTGAGTGAAAATGAGCAATATTAGTGACAGTGATACCCTAATAAACATACTTTATATAATTGGCCTCAAAATAACTATACAAATATCAAATAAACATCACATTCTCAATATCAAACACTAAAATCGTCTAAGGGAGATAAACACTTTGGCGCGAAGAGCGGCTAGGTGCGTCGTAGCCGTGGCCGGGGCGACGCATCCGAACGCGGGAAGAATTTTCCGCCGAAAAGCACTCGTCTTCCCGCGCTCACCATTATGCAACCAGAGGGGCTAGAGACCTCTACTCAACGCCATTCTACAGAGGAAGGTTTGTGGAAAAATTTTCTTTTTTATTCATAACATTACATGCCATATTCATTGAATTACAGAGGAGTTAACATAGCCCAAAGATCGTCAAAACACCCGGTACCGCAGCACAGTCGCGAGCTATAGTGCCCGGGGCTGGAGGGTTAAAGTCACCAGATATTCTGTTGACCAGCGATGCCAAATATCTCGCGATAATTTACGAATATATTTGTAGCGGGCCGATATCACGTCCTTACTTATGTAGTCTGGATCTTCCATAGTATCCTCGTCATGCTCTTCAGGAAGATCCCGCAGTCTGTATCCACATACCAGTACTGAGGGTGTGATTGGGGTAAGGTCTTCCAAATCACCAGAAGCATAGTATAGAGGGCGATCATTTACGGTGGCTTCAATCTCCAAGAGTATGGTGTTGAGTTCCTCAATCGAGATGAGAGCTCTACCCAACACCTTCTTCAGACCCGCCTTCACGATGCCTATGGCTCTCTCCCATATGGCGCCAAACCAAGGCGCTCTGGCGGGAATGAAACGCCATTCGCATTTTACATCCGCTAGGCAGGTCTGAATCTTAGGATTGTTGCTCACTTCTTTGAGATATGTAGATGCCCCTATGAAAGTCTTTGCATTGTCACTCAGCATGATACGCGGATATCCCTGTCGACTGCAGAATCTTCGGAAGGCATGTAGGAAGCTATCACAAGTGAGGTTGGTGACCAGTTCCAGGTGAATTGACCTGGTAACAGCACAGGTGAAACGTATCATATACACCTTAAGATTGGGTGAATCTTTCACAGGGATTGCTCCACTGTAGTCAACCCCGGTAACTTTGTAAGGGTCACCTGGGGTGGTTCGCAGGTTTGGTAAGGGAGGAATTCCGACGGGATCATAATGTGTTCCCTGTACTCTTCTACACTTTAAGCATTTGCGAAGGACTTTCTTGACCACCTGCCTGATTCTAGGCATCCACCATCGTTGTCTTACATAGGTGACGATATGACCAACCCCATAATGACAACAGAGTCGGTGACACCTATCGATTATAAGATGGGTGAAGGGATGATTGGGGGGCAGTAGTATTGGATACTTACTTGCCTCGGAGAGGGCTGCCAATCGTAATCTGCCTCCGCAATGTATCAAGTCCCCCTTCAAGTGTAAGCCCAACTGGTTGATCAGGTTATTCCTAGACTTTGTTCCCTTAACCAGTAATTTATATTCCTGTGTATATATTTCTTGTTGACAGAGCTTATGTAATAATTTATCTGCAATTCTGATCTCCTTCACATTGAGGTAAGCACTACCTGTGGGCGGTGTGCCTTTAATTTTTGCTTTTACATTTCCTACAAATCGTATCACCCATGCTGTAACACGTTGTATCTTCTCATAGATGCTGAATCTATCCCAGTCCCATAAGCGTGTGTCTTCGTCAGGCACCGAGTCAATTAACGGTCAATTACAATAGCAGTGTGTTGCTCGCTCAAATCTATATTCTCTGGCCATTCGTTGGGATCATTAAGCCAGCATGGGCCATTCCACCACAACGCAGAAGATTTGAGAAATTTAGCAGAGACACCACGAGTAATGCAGTCACTTGGATTACCTTTGGTAGAAACATACCGGAACTGTGCGGTTGGGAGCAGGGTACGAATTTCGTCGACACGGTTGGTGACGTACACTGGTAGCTTCTTTCGGCTATGTAACCAGTAAAGCGTAATTTGGCTGTCACTCCACATAACTGTCTCCGAGAAATTTAGCAAATTTGTTAAAAGTTTCCTCTACAAAGTGAACGAGTCTAGCAGCCAACAGAACTGCAGTTAGCTCTAATTTTGGGATGGAAAGGGATTTGATCGGGGCGATTTTCGCCTTCGCCATGACTAGACGGCTGCCACTTGTGTCAACAAAGTATATGGCGGTGCCGTACGCGACCTTGCTAGCGTCTGAGAAGGCATGAATGGAAACAGGATGGTCCTTGACAACTCTCCGAGGAAATTTAAAACCCTTACAGAGACGAAGATCCGAAATAATGTCTTCCCACTCCTGAACCAGATCGCCAGTCAAAACCTAATCCCAACCTAATTTTATCCTCCATAATTGCTGAAGGAATAATCTTGATTTGATTGACACCGGTAGAACTATCCCCAAGGGGTCAAAAAGTTTAGCCGTCATACTCAAGCAGATTTGTTTTGTAATCTGCGAATATTGCGCGTACTGAACGCCGAATGAGAGGGTAACGGTATCCTCATACGACGATAGTGTTTGACGCTCAACCTGTGAGTATTCCTTAGGGGTTATCCCGATGTGATCTAATTCCCACAAAACGTTTAAGTCATTTTTGCATGGTGGAATATTACCAGTGGACATGTATTCGTCCATTGGATTTGCTGCTACATTCAATACAGTAATTACTTCTGTGCTGGAGCTGGTAGGTTGTGCCACATATGAACCACTGATGGCGTACCCGTACTTGGTAGGAAGCAGAATTAGGCTACCTGACCTTTTATACCCAGGTCGCACTATATTGTAGTAGTGATCCGCACCAATAAGCAGCTCCAGCTGATCTGAGTCCGTTGCGTGAGGATCGGCTAATTTTATGCCTTTTAAAATGCCACAGGAACGCTGTGGTACGAAAATCCTGAGAGCGAAACCTCCAACCCTAACGAGCCACAGGAACGAAAATCCTGAGAGCGAAACTACCATCCCAACGAGATCCCAGGCCCCTTTTCCTTTTTCCGATTTGGTCTCTCTCCCTCTCTCTCAATTCATTCCACATATTATACGTCTCTCAATCACAGTCTTCTAATATACAAACCACAATACTTTACTCACTGATATTCTTAATGTACCACCTAAGTATGTATTTAATTATGTAACCACCATGCAGACTATAATACTTTCATTGTGTAGGTTCGAGGCGATCTAAGACCCCTTAACTTCCATTTCACACCAAATCAGATCGTGATTACGTCAGCCCTGTATTTAGTTATATAACAATCATAGCCCCCCAATTCTAACAATTCTATGTCTCTAACCTTCCGTGGTTTTATCCACTAACTATATATTCCCAACCTTTAACCACGACTCTATACACCCGATAACCCTATGCCAGTTATTGTATTGATTTAGGCCTGTTAATTCGGATAAACTCACTATGACCAATCTGCAGACGATTATCAGGAGAGATGCAGGAAAGCTACCTCGTATCTCCCTTTCCATGACGAGTATAGATATATGTACCCCCGTGCTCAGTCGCCCCACTTGCCTTGTTCTTCTAGTAACTAAGTGTATATATAATATTAACCGGAGTATGCCACCAGTATTGATACGACATAGCGGCACTGTCCTTGTGTCGTATTGTGCCACGTGCAGACCAACCAGGTTTCATCATCTTATTAGGACGACGGCTATAATGTCGTCATTCATGCATGTATTCAATCCTTAGGTTAGTTATTAATATCAACATACCCTAAAATACCTTGTCTTGCCAGACTAAGTTTCTGAAGACCAATCGCCCCCATAAATCTATGTATTCAATCCATAGGTTAGTTATTAATATCAACATACCCTAAAATACCTTGTCTTGCCAGACTAAGTTTCTGAAGACCAATCGCCCCCATAAATCTATGTATTCAATCCTTAGGTTAGTTATCTTTATCCGCCATTGTGTTCATCTTTTCCATTTACTTTTCCACAATTGTTATACGTCTTCCAATCACCTCCTTCGTATCCACAGTCCACACTACTCCATTTTGCTTCGTGTCCTACACCTCTTACCCACCAGACTCTCCCTACATGATGATGAACAAGAATACCCATTCATATTAAAACACCCATGCCCTGTCCCTAGGTTGAGCCAATCCCAACCCGCCAGACAGCCATGACTAAAGATGTTAGCCACCATGCTATAACTTAATGCTTACCCCAACCAGAGATTGTATAGATAACCTTTCTTTTCCATTGTCTATCATAGTACCTCGAAACAATAACGAAGTACCCCTACGAACTGCCGCTTTTCTTTGGTCTATATTTCATAGAAAACGCAGTTCCCAGGGACACCTAGACGTACAAGAAATCGTGTCAAATAATGTTTCCATAACCCCTCGTATTGACGAGTAATAATACACCATGTTTTTCCCTACTTTATCCACAGTCAAGCACACACCTACAGTTAACCTCCTTCTCCCCCCACAGCCCCACAGTCCACATGATTCTATCTTTTCCAGACTCGTATACCACCCCATAGTTGCATCCCCCGGTAGCATTGGGCTAACGTACTTTCACTGTCCTTTCAAACTCCAATATCAACTGTAGCCTAATGCCACCCCCATGCCCAGAGACCTTAGGGTCACATTTCCATGTAGCCCCCTGAACTTCCCCCCCTCTCATTAACACCCCGCGCTCCTCGACTCTTGTCCGACCTAGCCTCTCCCTCATACCTCTTGAAGATCCTTGATTTTTCCGTTGCTAACACTCTCCAACCTTTTATATATATACTCCTATCCAGCCTACCTTCCCTTAGTAGGCCGGCATAACATTAGAACTTTACTAACCCCTTGCATGCCATCTATTCTCTTACAACCCTTTCACAACCCTGCACCCAATGGTCATTGGTGCGAGGCTAGCCGCCTCGCCAGTAACTAACTTCTATTGCCATACTTCCAGATAAATGTGGCAGAGTTAGCAACCCAGTCTCCACCAATCCCGCAAACCCTACAATTAACAACCAACCGATTAAAACCAGCTAGCCAAGGCACCTTCGGTTTTGGTATTAAGGACACCCACATCTGTCTCATAAACAGAGGGTTATTACAAACACTGGTGATATGGCAAGCCCCTAGCCACAGCCGCCGGACGACCATCCCAGAGAGAGGGCGCCCAGCTACCCCCTTTTACCCACCCGAGAAGGGAGACCCTCACCCCTGCGGAGGTATACCTGACCCCTGTTTTGACTTCTGGGTCATTGCCAGGTAGCACAGGAATTCTTCCTATCAATGAACTAACCATGCATGACTAACACCTTTACTAACCTCTATTAACTCACAATAAACCATTTACCTTTCTTGCATACTCTGATCACTAAATTAGCACCTCAGCTATACCATAGAATGAAGATTGAACAATCTAAGAGAGACGCTCCTATCACAGCTGTCCCCATCCTCCTCGCAAAGTAGATCCAGTCTTTCTCCCCTAAATACTTCCAGTATAGCCAAAATAGTACCTCTTACTAAGGCTCAGTTATATCATATTATGAAGGCTTCCTATAGCCATGTGCCACAACAGTAATCACCACCTTACCTAGTCCCCGTATCTATTGAGAACTCAAATAAGTCCATAAGACTCGAGATCCCTATGGCCTACAGGGCCCAAAACCGAGCCTATAAACCCAGCTCCAGCCCCCAGTAAAATCAGTTGAAAGATAGACACCAACCCAGGTTGGTCACCAGAGTTAGCCTTGAGCTCTATCCTTGCTAGTTGCTGAGAAGTGAGTTCCAGAGCTGGCAGACTCCGTGGCAGATTTGGATAGAAGGACCTGTCCACGTATTTGAGAACTTCCTACATATGGACACCCTGGACGGCCGCGGAACCAGTCGTTAGCCCCCAACATCATGGACGCAAGATAACCAGGACCAGACCAATCAGATATTACCCAAGATTCACTCTATCAGTACTACATTGTTACAGTGCTGTTTAGAGATTCACTTATTAACCCGGGAGCTGCGGGGAGACTCTTAAGAGTTCCCCCGGCGCACTGCGGGGAGACTCTTAAGAGTCAGAGAAAAAAAAAATCAACTTTTGACATCGGAAAAAAAAAAAAAAAAAAAAAAAAATTTATTTATTTTTTTTTTTTTTGGCCCCTGGGCCATGCAAAATCTCAGTCCTCTACCTCCCCTCCTTCCCCACTTTCCTCCTCTCCTTCAGTTATCACCTATTTTCCCTGTTATTCCCATATTCTGAGGTATATTTTCGTGCTAACATTAGCGAGTTGCAAGCAGGGTGTTGTCATCACTGATGGCAAGCGAGTGCAAGAGAGAGAGAGAGGGTATCGATCGACTGTGTCTCAGTGGCCTTGGGGGAAATTGGCGGGAAAGCAGGTTGCCTCACCCATACATTATACAACTCGCGGGCTATATCTCCGATTTTGACCATCCAAACGCTGTTTTCATTCGTTTTATTGTTGTTTCAGGTTAATACCTTTATAATCAACCCATAATAGGCGCATATGGATAAATATTAATGCTATTAATGGCACAATGAATATTTTAGTGACGGAAACACCTCAAATACGTCAGCACAGGGGGACGTTTCCAATTACCCCCATGCGCACTTCAGAGGTTAATATTTCTACGAAGTGGCTATATCTTTGCCCAATGTAATTCATATATAACCATTCCAGTTGGGAAGTGCTAAGCGTATCAGTGTTTATTAATTAACAGGCGACATTAACTCTCGTAATTACCTTTATCCAGATATTATTACATAGGAGTAAAACCCTAGTGATATCTAACGTTCGCCCACTGATTTGTGTTCTACGTATTTCTGCCATAAGAATATAAAACTTAGATCAGTACCCCCCTGAGGTTACTAGAATTCCCGTGCTCTAAAATACGCGTGTCTAATCTAGTCTGTGAACTATTACTTGTGCACCAGAGCTACCAGTAATAAATCTAACAGTGAATATGAATCTATAAGTAACATTGATGGTCTCCAGTATATAAACCTGTTAAGCTCTCCGCGGCGCACAGGGGTTTTTCTAAGGGTAAGCATGTATGATGATTTTGGGACCCATTGCCAATTTCGATAAAAAGTACATCATCGTGTAGGGAATGTTTGCGTGCATCGGCCCATATATATTTGACCCCCCAAAAAATGTCAGGGGGGGGTGGGGGAACGGTCCGTAGTTGAAAAATGTGGAGCGAATGGCACCGCGCGGCTAGATTGTCATCGAGCGGCGAGATTTCCCTGCCGAATTTTCACGCGCCCAGGGGATAGAAGGAGAGGAGGAGGGGGTGGGTTACCGCGTATTATCACGTATATCTCCTTTTTTGAGCCCTTTTAGGCTATGTAGAGTATGTATACGTGTGTAGGCCACCCATATAACAATGAATATGCCTCATAGTGACCACAAATTGCAATATATAAGGGAATTATAAGATAATTTTTAGGCGGGAATGAAGATGTGTTGGAGGTTTGGCGGCAATTTATGAGCTGAGAGTGTGGTTTACGCCATACATATCACTTATATCTTGTACTTAGAGCACTGTCATGCTATAATACAGACTTGTACGTAAGACTATGAGGAGGTCCGTGCCAGAGGGACCAACTCGCCACGAGTATAGTTTTGAGTTATTGATGTTTAAAGTAGCGGAGGTAATCACTCGTGTGTTGACTCTAACTCGGTTTGAGCGTGACTACTGAAGCACGTCTCGTACAGCGCCTGTGAGTGGTCGGGCGTGCGGCCATTTAATTCCCCACGTCGTAGCCACGCTATCATTGGCTGAGCGCATTGGCGAGTTGGCCCCTCTGTCTACCCCGATTCACACCCATAAACAGTCTGCCAAACAGCAAAAACAAGGGACGCTCAACCCTATGTGCAGTTGCTATAAGGACGAAAGTCGGATGGGTTTTTTTGCCAGATGATTCCCAAGAATTTCACGGAGCGGGAACCAGCTAGAGCGCTGTTTTTTAAAATGTGGCGAGTTGGCCCCTCTGGCACGGACCTCCTCGTATGTAGACGTGCCATATATCAAAATATATACCGCATATAGACCAATTCATGCGATATTTACGCACATTATGAATGAGTTTCTATGCGTGAACCAAGTTGTGAGTGAGTTGTGCTGGGAATGAAAAGGGGAGAGGGTGTGTTAGGCCATAAATATCACTTATATCTTGTACTTAGAGCACTGTCATGCTATAATACAGACTTGTACGTATGTAGACGTGCCATATATCAAAATATATACCGCATATAGACCAATTCATGCGATATTTACACACATTATCAATGAGTTTTCTAGCAGACGGAAGCCTGAAAGGGTGGGTGGGGGTGGGTGGGTGGGAGGGAGGCATGCAGGGAGTGAGTGAGTCGTGGAAAGAAGGAAGGCAGGCAGGGAGATTTCTAGATAGATAGCCAGCTTTGTGATAATTGTGGAGGCGCCCGAGGCGTATGGATGTCTTGGTATTTTGAACCTTATGTCTACCAGATGTCTGGTGTTCATTGCCACCAAGAGGTCTACAATAACATGAGTCAGGAATGGAGAGAGAGAGAGAGAGAAACTGAGACATGCGTATGTCGTACGTATAAATGGACTTCAGAATTGCATTTTTATGCAAGCAGACATTGCATTTTAGACACATGTGAAGTACCACAGAAACATGTAGGCCATTGACTGTAAATAAAGTACTGTATTCTAGACCAGCAACGAGGGTGGTCAGTAAACACAGGCAGGTTACCTTTTGTGATAGAGAGCTAAATATAGACTGGTGTCTCCTTACACTTGCGAAAGGGTAGATTGCCACCAGAGAAACTTATATTTATTTATTTCCAAGTAATATGCAATCTAAATATATATTCGAGACCTACTGTAAGTATTTGTATGACAGTCATGACTATGTATAATCCAATATACGCGCGTAGGCGAGACATAAGAAAGCTGGTTGAGCAATTTTCGACACCCACACAGTTATTATTCATTTTTATTTACAATATTATACAATACAAATGTATTTGTGAAGAGTATTTTATGCATTATTGTATTTATACAAATTTTGTTCCCAGACAGAGCTGCTGTGTCTGGAGCATCAAGGAGCGGCAAGGGTCACCTCGTGACTGCTTGACCGTGTGAAAATGAGTGGAGTCACACTGAGAGGGGCAATTTTGCTGAGTGTTTGGGCAATTTTTGACAGAATAAAGTTATATAATTACTAATTCTTGACAGAGACAAACTTTTATAAACCTTTGCATGATATAATTGATAATCCCATCAATTTACAAACGTAAATTGGTGGGATAATTCATTTTTGTTTGTATATTGTCATTTCGATTGTAGACACGAAGTTTTGAGTGATATTTGGTATGAGCTCCTGTGGCATGGTTGGTAAGGTCGCGGACTGGAAAACTCAATATGTGGTAGGGTAGTGGGATCGAATCCAGGAGGGGGTTATAGGGAAGGTTTTATACTGTCTAGAAAAATTTTGATAATTTTTTTTTTTTTACAAGATCATGCCATTCTATTCAAACAATATGAAATATTCATAGAATATATCATATTGTAAGAATACTATGACATGACCTTGTTTTTTTTTGTTTTTTTTATTGTTTTTTTTTATTATCTTAGTAGGTTTGACAGGATTTATACAATTCATTTGAGGTAAGAAAATAATTATATACACATTACTTAGGCTAATAACAAACATATATATTGATATACTAAAAAAAAAAGGCATATTACATGTAAATCTTTGAAACTTATAAACTAAATAATGAAACATACAATTATATAATGTAAAAGCTATATCACAGGGACATCTTTGGAACTTATACATTATAATATATATGTTACATTATGAGGTAGCGTGATCAATTAGGTCAGGTCAGGTAAGGTAGGGCGCGAGTCCAGGGCAGGGCAGGGCAGGGGGCGAGTCCAGGGCAGGGCAGGGGGCGAGTCCAGGGCAGGGCACGGGGCGAGTCCAGGGCAGGGCAGGGGGCGACACTCAATAATTCTTGAAGGTGTGGTAGTCCCTGAAGCAGTCACCCAGGCAGAGTGGAACTTTGCACTCGGCGCACATTGAGGTGACTCTTTTGGTGACATGGGGTTTCCTGACACTGGAGCTGCAGACGGTGCACTGCGCCTGCCTGTGACGAGTGCCAATCAGCTCGGTGTTGGTTGGGTAGTGTCTTTCAACACCCAGCTGGATGCGGTCAGGAACGTGATCCCCACGCCATGCCATACGTCTGTGAGTGGTGGTGCCATACTTCTCCAGGAGTTGGTATGAGACGTTGTAGACGAACTCCCGGAATTTCAGCTTCTGGTTTGGGGACATATCCTTCTTCACCAACCACAAGTTGTAGGCGTTGAGCATCGTGATATCAACTAGGTGGAGGAAGAGCTTGTGATACCACTTCACAGTCTTCCTCAGACACTCAACGCCTGACAGCTGACAGTCAGACTTGTCCACCAGGCGCATGTTCTTAGTGTAGTCCACTACCATGTCGGGCTTGTAGATGGTTTTCCTGGTTCGGTAGTGGATTTTGCCAGAATCCATCTGGGCACCTGTGTGGACGGTGGAAAGCAGGTGGACGTCTCGTTTGTCCTTCCACTTCAGGGCTATGACTTTCCCACACTTTTCGAGCTGCTTGTATTTCTGCCCCTTTCGTCGCCTTCTTCGCACATGCCTCTCGCGGTGTTCCTGGGCCAGGTCGTCTTCAGAAGGTGTGTCACTGGAGGAGGCATCTGTAAGAGGAATGACATTACCGGTGAACTTAGGCATAAACTTTCTTGTCTTTCTGACAGTCCCACATGACCCCGTTTGGTTGTCATGAAGAAACTGGCAGAGAGCAGAAGAAGTATACCAGTTGTCAGTGTAGATGATGTGGCCTTTGCCCAGGTAAGGTGCCAACATTTTCCTGACGATGGCACCTGACATACCCATGGGGTCATTGGCAGCGGCTTTCGGTATGTCAATGTCAGTGCCTGTATACACGATCATGTCAAGCACTATTCCAGTTTCACAGTCACGCAAAACGAAGAGCTTGATTCCGAACCTATGCCTTTTCAAGGGGATATACTGCTTGAAAACAAGACGTCCTTTGAAGAGCACGAGCGACTCATCAATCACCAAATTGAGGAAGGGGTAAAAGTATTTCCTATACCTCTCCAACAACATGGTGAACACATCCCGAACTTTCCATATCCTGTCAATCCTGTTAGGATTGTCGTTGTCTGCAAAGTGCATAAATCTTAGCAGCAACAAAAATCTGTCACGAGTCATGAACTTATTGAAAGTTGGGGTGGCGATGAGAGGGTCGTGCTTCCAATAGTGTTGCAACACATGCTTCTTGATCAGAGGCATGAGGAACAACAAGGCAAAGAACGTCATAAATTCTTCCACAGTCGTATCCACCCAGCCTCGTATTCTCGCTTTTGGAGAAATGACGTCCAATCTGCCAAACACCCACCTGTAGTAGGCGTTTGTTTGGGCAACGATGTACGTCATTACCTCCATATCGAAAAAAGCGAGGAAGAAGTCGCTTTCGTTCGCTTGATCGTCACAGGGCCAGTCGTCAGTTGTTCCTGACGTCCCAGGATTGAACTGGGGCACGTCAGGTACAAAATTGACCCCGTCAGACCAATCGAACGAAGGCAGCCCAGGGATCGGAATGTCGTCTGCGTCTCCTTCAGCGTCTGAAATATCGCTTCCATGGTCGCGATACAGCACTGCATCATCATCACCCTCCTCTTCACTTGACAGACGATGCCCTTCCTCATTCTCGTCACCGACGTCGGACTCACTCCCACTGTCCACTCCCAAATCCCCCCACCCTTGGTCCCGTGCTAGGGCTTCGTCGTCGAAACCCAGGCTGCCAATGCCCTGCGAATCACCATCAAACAGCAGGGCGGCATACTTTGATGGTGTCAGAGTTTTCCGGGTCACTTTAGCACGTGCGGGAGTCTTATGGACAGGGACAGCAGAGGCGGTGGCAGGGTCGGCGGCAGGGCCGGCGGCAGGGGCGGCGGCAGGGGCAGTAGTGGTGCGTGGTCTTGTGGCCCTGGAGGCAGGCAAGATGATGGTGGTGCCTGTCGCCCTTCTCTCTGTTCCTTGGGCAGGGGCGGCAGGGGCAGCATGGGCAGCAGGGGCAGCAGGGCCGGCAGGAACATCAGGGCCAGCAGGGCCAGCAGTCGCTTTCCCTCTCCCTTTCCCCTTCCCCTTCCCCTTCCCTTTTCCTTGGGCAGGGGCAGCAGGGGCAGCAGGGGCAGCAGGGGCAGCCGGGCCAGGGGTGGCTGGTGGTGGTGGTAGTGGTAGGGTCACTGTGGCTGGCGTACGGGTTCTCTTCCCTACGCCCGTGCCTTTAATTTTTCCTGCCCCCGCAGGTTCTGCAGCCCTAGGGCGGCCTCCTGCGTCGCTGGTACCGGTGGCAGTGGTGGCAGTGGTGGCAGTGGTGGTGGTGGTGGTTGTTGCAGTGGCCTGGGTCGTGGTGGCAGTGTCCCGAAACACCAATGACCTCTGTACCTTTGTCGTGCTTGCACGTGTTTTTCGTGCTTTGGGTGCTGGTGTTTTGTCCTCCGAGCTGTAGGGCGTGTCGTACTGGTAGCTAGGGTCTTTAGAAGCCACCCTCTGCCTTCCACGGCGGCTAACACCACCAGAAGGAGGGCTGGTTGTGTCATCAGGGAGCGAGCGTGAGGGACGTGTGGGCTCCATGACTAGTGCTTGGTTACTGGCGCAGTGGTGCTTGCACGAGTGCGGGGCGAGCGTTTGGCGGGGTGGTGTCGAGAGTTTTACATGTAGTACTATACCCACACCAATTTTCAGCCGCCTGGCTATAAACGCGCGGTTTTGGTACGCGTTCAAAATCTCTGCTCTTAAGAGTCTTCCCGCAGTCCGCCGGGGGAACTCTTAAGAGTCTCCCCGCAGCTCCCGGGTTAAATAAGCCAGTGATCAGAAGATTAATACCTGAACGTTGGAAGTGGGAGACTAGGCTCCATCCAGATCCACTTATGCTAGTGTTGTTCATTTCTATCATATTGTCTTGTACGAGTATTCAGCAGTGGTATATTAATAAACGTGATCGTGTGTCTTGTTACCGTGTGTTTCTTTTGTGTTCTCTATTCCTCATACCTTGTATTGTGCATGCAGCCTTATATACCCAGTCAGTTAGAACTCACATTACCCAAGTTAAACCTGTAGAAAAACAGGGCATAACATTGGCGGCAGCGGTGGTTCTTGATTCGGATAAAAGGTTGCATTACACTGCAAGTTTGGAACAGTAGAAACATGGGAACATCGCAAAAATGGCAGCTCGCTATGACACTCACACACATTCCCAAGTATGATGTAAACACGTATGATATCGCCACTTACTTAGACATAGTAAAGCCAGTGTTAGATGTGGCACTTCAAAATGACCGCGAAAAAATCGCCGTTGCATTATTGCACATTATGCAGTTGGGAAAAGCCGTTTCCCAAATTGTTAAACAGGTAACGCCAGAGTTTACCTGGAACCAGTTTCGATCCCTCGTGATCCGGACCTTAGGGCCACTTTTGGGTTCCCTCGTCGCCCCCGAAATAATAAAAAAAGTCTACGAGATCAAGTATGAAGAGGATATAAATGTGACCCTCATACAACTCTACAGATACGTGAGGACCACGTATAGCTCTGAAGATGACGAGCAACAAAATGAACTCTTATTCACCGCATTATTAGACATCCTCCCACCCCACATCACCGCCCATCTCGACCCGTACGGCTCATTCGAAGAACATATGCTCTCCATCAGAGAAAAATGCCTACTCAGTTCGATGAATCCCCTATCCAACCCTTCAGCCCCTATCCAGGAAAGTAAACGTATTCCTCCA
Source organism: Paralithodes platypus (assembly GCA_032716605.1). NCBI lineage: Eukaryota > Metazoa > Arthropoda > Malacostraca > Decapoda > Lithodidae > Paralithodes > Paralithodes platypus. The sequence continues at coordinate 36,346,430 of CM064581.1, forward strand.
CTGAACACTATCATCGATAAGTCCCTCCATCCCCCTAAAGAAAACTCCGTGCACCCTTCCAAAATGACTTCCGGTGAAAGTCCAACCCCAGTGCACTCTTCCTTGCCTCTATCCTCTCTGACCATCCCTAAATTTTCCCCTGCCCAGCCATCCACCAACGATAATCTTCCATCAATTGTGTTACCCCATAAACCCCATCCTTTTTCTATGCCTGCCAACAAACCACAGCACGCAGAAATGGTCACCCCCACCGTAACCAATTCTCTTTCAATGTCACCCCTAAAAAATGCTGGTCAGAAAATGAGCCCCCCCTCCACTCTCTCACATGCCCCTGTCACCCAAGACCAACCTTCACCCCCGTCAATCCCTCAACAACCTGTCACGCCTCTCACTTCCTCATATTCATCACCTGTCCCCCCCTCAAAACTGTCAACCTCACACCCCCCACCATCATCTCCCCACATGCCCAACCTCGGTGAACCCCTTCAAACACCCGCATCAACCAAGAATGCTACAGCTCCGCCTACCTCCTATTCCCCCCCTCCCTTGTCACCCTCTCCAACCCTCTCCCGAACCGCTCTTGAATCCACCTCCAGTAACACCCCCGCTCACCAACCTACCTCTGCCCCATAATCCAGCACCAGAACCAAAATCTCCATCAATGTCTCCTTCATCCATCCTACCAAATTCCATTGTTGTCCGAGACAAATCTCTTCCGCAACAATCTCTCCAAACTGACCTACTCACCCCATCCCCACAATTTACCTGTCAATCACCCAGACCCCCATCTGTCCAGGATAAATCCTCCCATGTTTCCAGGACAGACTCGGATGTATGTAACAACCATTCTAACAAATATTTATGTACCCATGTTTCCAGGGAAAATGCCGACCTATGTACCCAACAATATTTTCCCCATGCCTCCAGAAATGTTCAGCTATTCCGCAAACAACAAAATTCCCCTTGTGACAGTTTTCCGTCAGTAGCTCCCTTCCACCCCCACACAATTCACACCCCTAGAAAACTTCAAAACCCCACACTTGACTCGCCCTCTCATGACAGACAAACTCACCAATCCCAGATAACATCTAAACAGACCGTGACTGCCACCAAGAAAATTCCCCAAATTCGTACTTTTAACAACCACAAATCAGTACCTCAGTCCTCCCCAATAACCCATGTCCTATGCCTAACTCTTCCCCCACCAATCCTCCCCAGGCCCACCAACAAATTCCGTTTCCTAGATCACTCACACCTCACCACTCTGATCCTCCCACACGCGCCGTTAATCCCCCCCTCACGCGTGACCCCCACCAAAGTGATTTCCCCCCCCTCATGCGTACCGAACACCTGCTCACCAGTCGGTCTCCCACCATCATTAGCCCAGCTAAACTTTCAACCTCCACCAATTCCCACCCTGCCAGCCTAACCTCTCACGACCACATTCAGAACGAAAAATCACCCCCGTACATAACCCCTACCTCCTCTTTCCCCCCTTCTTTAACCCCTCTTCCCCGTTTCCCCCTCCGCCCCAAATTCCACCCCCAAAGATCCCGCTCGACAAAATACCACGCCCATTCCAATCCAACCACAAAACTTTTTCCACCTTGGCTAACCCCCAAAAGACTCTCTCTCTCGCCCCAAACAACATAATCGACCTCTCAACTTCAACCACTCCTCGAAATCCCATCCACGTCTCTCCCGAAAATAAAATCAGTCCAAATTCAACCCCTCTCAAACCACAACCCTGCCTGCCCAGACCCCCCCCACCATCTCCCTATCAAATCCCCACACTCCAAACCTCCAAACCACCCGATCATCGTAAACTCTCAACCTCCAGCCTTACTCACCCTTCCCCCAACCCCACTCACGACCACAACTCTCTACACAATTCAACCCCTCCCCAGCACCAACCTCTTCCGCAACAACAACCCCGACTCGACCTGCCCGTTTCACCTTTAAACCCCCCCTATCACTACCCCCGACCGAAACCATTTAAACCACCCTCCAAAACTGGCCCCAGGCCAGCTCTCACCCAGACCCACATTCCTAATGACAGACCTAACAGTATATCCACCCCTCCCTTCCAAAGTGAAAGTGAACCCCCAAGGTCAAAGCCACAACCACCACCACCAAATAAACCAGACCTTCACCAAGACTAACGGCGACCCTAAATAACCCCCCCCCCTGATGATGATGAGGATATTATTGTACTTGATTTTTTTTTTTTTTTTTTTCAATTCCTAAGCGATTGGGCATGATGCTACAAATTTACGTTTTCCATATACTGTATATATTATATATTTTTTTCCCTGAGTCATCCTACTTTTCTTGTTAACCTACACTTTTCTGACTATCTTTTAAATTTGTCTTATACATTGTTAAACACTTTAGCTCTTATTAATTTTCCTATGCTCTTAATTATCTGTTCTTTCTTAAATTTACATGTTTTCCATATATTGTATATATTATATTTTTTTCCCTTAGTCATACTACTTTTCTTGTTAACCTACACTTTTCTTACTATCTTTTAAATTTGTTTTATACATTGTTAAACACTTTAGCTCTTCTTAATTTTCCTGTGTTCTTAATTATCAGTCCTTTCGTCAAGTTCTTTTATCATCTTTTCTCTCCTTTTCCAACATCTATGTATTTTCTTCCCTCGTTCCTTTTTTTCTTGAATAGTAACTCTCCTATTAGTTCCCAGTGTCTTAGATATATGGCCTGAGTAATTTGTTTTCCTAATTTCATTATATTATTCACATTCCAGGATAAAATGTTTTAAGTTTTTGTCTCTCTTTTCTGAACAGTCTGTTGCTAGTCGGGATGTAATCTTCGTCCTCACCGACAGGCTGCCATTTCCCTCCAACCTAACCCCCTCACCGACCTGACCTGGCCCCCCTAAACAAACCTACGTACTCCAACCATGAGGTACGAGGTCGTACCTAATATAAAGGCGACGGAAGTAAAATGCCACAGGAACGCTGTGGTACGAAAATCCTGAGAGCGAAACCTCCAACCCTAACGAGCCACAGGAACGAAAATCCTGAGAGCGAAACTACCATCCCAACGAGATCCCAGGCCCCTTTTCCTTTTTCCGATTTGGTCTCTCTCCCTCTCTCTCAATTCATTCCACATATTATACGTCTCTCAATCACAGTCTTCTAATATACAAACCACAATACTTTACTCACTGATATTCTTAATGTACCACCTAAGTATGTATTTAATTATGTAACCACCATGCAGACTATAATACTTTCATTGTGTAGGTTCGAGGCGATCTAAGACCCCTTAACTTCCATTTCACACCAAATCAGATCGTGATTACGTCAGCCCTGTATTTAGTTATATAACAATCATAGCCCCCAATTCTAACAATTCTATGTCTCTAACCTTCCGTGGTTTTATCCACTAACTATATATTCCCAACCTTTAACCACGACTCTATACACCCGATAACCCTATGCCAGTTATTGTATTGATTTAGGCCTGTTAATTCGGATAAACTTACTATGACCAATCTGCAGACGATTATCAGGAGAGATGCAGGAAAGCTACCTCGTATCTCCCTTTCCATGACGAGTATAGATATATATACCCCCGTGCTCAGTCGCCCCACTTGCCTTGTTCTTCTAGTAACTAAGTGTATATATAATATTAACCGGAGTATGCCACCAGTATTGATACGACATAGCGGCACTGTCCTTGTGTCGTATTGTGCCACGTGCAGACCAACCAGGTTTCATCATCTTATTAGGACGACGGCTATAATGTCGTCATTCATGCATGTATTCAATCCTTAGGTTAGTTATTAATATCAACATACCCTAAAATACCTTGTCTTGCCAGACTAAGTTTCTGAAGACCAATCGCCCCCATAAATCTATGTATTCAATCCTTAGGTTGGTTGTTAATTGTAGGGTTTGTGGGATGTGGTGGAGACTGGGTTGCTAACTCTGTCACATTTACCTGGAAGTATGGCAATAGAAGTTAGTTACTGGCGAGGCGGCTAGCCTCGCACCAACGACCATTGGGTGCAGGGTTGTGAATGGGTTGTAAGAGAATAGATGGCATGCAAGGGGTTAGTAAAGTTCTAATGTTGTTCCGGCCTACTAAGGGAAGGTAGGCTGGATAGGAGTATATATATAAAAGGTTGGAGAGTGTTAGCAACGGTAAAATCAAGGATCTTCAAGAGGTATGAGGGAGAGGCTAGGTCGGACAAGAGTCGAGGAGCGCGGGGTGTTAATGAGAGGGGGGGAAGTTCAGGGGGCTACGTGGAAATGTGACCCTAAGGTCTCTGGGCGTGGGGGTGGCATTAGGCTACAGTTGATATTGGAGTTTGAAAGGACAGTGAAAGTACGTTAGCCCAATGCTACCGGGGAGGCAACTATGGGGTGGTATACGAGTCTGGAAAAGATAGAATCATGTGGACTGTGGGGCTGTGGGGGGAGAAGGAGGTTAACTGTAGGTGTGTGCTTGACTGTGGATAAAGTAGGGAAAAACATGGTGTATTATTACTCGTCAATACGAGGGGTTATGGACACATTATTTGACACAATTTCTTGTACGTCTAGGTGTCCCTGGGAACTGCTGTTGCTGGGGGGGGGGGGGGGGGTGTTGTAGGCCTAGGGTTGGTTGTTGTTGTTGATGCTGTTGTTCTAGATGCTGCTGCTGTTGTTGTGTCACTTGTTATGCCCTGTTTTTCTACAGGATTAACTTGGGTAATGTGAGTTCTAACTGACTGGGTATATAAGGCTGCATGCACAATACAAGGTATGAGGAATAGAGAATACAAAATAAACACACGGTAACAAGACACACGATCACGTTTATTTAAGTAGATGAATAGGGAGCATAGGAACATAGGAATACTCGTACAAGACAAATGATAGAAATGAACCGCTAGGATTAGTGGATCTGGATGGAGCCTAGTCTCCCACTTCCAACGTTCAGGTATACTCTTCTGATCACTGGTTTGGTTCGCAAGTGTATATACTGGAAGACCTCAATGTTACTTATGGATTCAATTTCACTAATTAGTTTTATCACTGGCAGGTCTGGTGCACAAGTAGTAGTTCACAGCTAGAATTAGACACGCGTATGTTGTAGAACACAGGAATTCTAGTAACCTCAGGGGGGGTACTGATCTAAGTTTTATATTCTTATGGCAGAAATACATAGAACACAAATCAGTGGGCGAACGTTAGATATCACTAGGGTTTTAATATCTGGATAAAGGTAATTACGAGAGTTAATGTCGCCTGTTAATTAATGAACACTGATACACTTAGTACTTCCCAAATGGAATGGTTATTTATATGAATTACACTGGGCAAAGTTATAGCCACTTCATAGAAAGATTAATAAGTGAATTTCGAATTAGTACTATAACACGTTAGTACTAATAAGTGAATCTTGGATAGTATTTTGTTGGTCTGGTCCTGGTTATCTTGCGTCCGTGATGTTGGGGGCTAACGACTGGTTCCTCGGCCGTCCAGGTGGTCCAAATATAGGAAGTTCTCAAGTCGGATCTCTTGGCGATCGGTGCTGGCTACACGCTTATATACCCACTAGTGTGTGTGAAGGTTATAAGGTGCACGTAGATACTTGTACGTGGACAGATGCTTCTATTTTATCTCTGCCACGGAGTCTGCCGGCTCTGGAATCTCACAACTCAGGAACAACACAAGGGCAGAGCTAGAGGTTAACTTCAGGGGGGGTTAGCCACTGGTTGGTGTCTAGCTTTCAACTGATTTTACTGGGGGCAGGAGCTGGGTTTATAGGCTCGGTTTTGGACCCTGTAGGCCATAGGGATCTCGAGTCTTATGGAATTATTTGAGCTCTCAATAGCTATGGGGACTAGGTAAGGTGGTGATTACTGTTGTGGCACATGGCTATAGGAAGCCTTCATATTGTGATAGAACTGAGCCTTAGTAAGAGGTACTATTTTGGCTATACTGGAAGTATTTAGGGGAGGGAGACTGGATCTACTTTGCGGGGAGGACTGGGACAGCTGTGGTAGGGGCGTCTCTCTTATATTGTTCAGTCTTCATTCTATGGTATAGCTGAGGTGCTAATTTGATCATCCGAGTATGCAAGAAAGGTGAATGAGTTATTGTGGGTAAATAGAGGTTAGTCAGGGGGTTAGACATGCATGGTTAGTTCATTGATAGGAAGAATTCCTGTGCTACCTGGCAATGACCCGGAAGTCAAAACAGGGGTCAGGTATACCTCCGCAGGAGTGGGGGTCTCCCTCCTCGGGTGGGTAAAAAGGGGTAGCTGGGCGCCCTCTCTCTGGGATGGTAGTCCGGCGGCTGTGGCTAGGTGCTTGCCATATCACCAGCATTTGTAATAACCCTCTGTTTATGAGACAGATGTGGGTGTCCTTAATACCAAAACCGAAGGTGCCTTGGCTAGCTGGTTTTAATCGGTTGGTTGTTAATTGTATGGTTTGCTGGGTGTGGTGGAGACTGGGTTGCTCACTCTGCCACATTTATCTGGAAGTATGGCAATAGAGGTTAGTTACTGGCGAGGCGGCTAGCCTCGCACCGACGACCATTGGGTGCAGGGTTGTGAATGGGTTGTAAGGGAATAGATGGCATGCAAGGGGTTAGTAAAGTTCTAATGTTGTTCCGGCCTACTAAGGGAAGGTAGGCTGGATAGGAGTATATATATAAAAGGTTGGAGAGCGTTAGCAACGGAAAAATCAAGGATCTTCAAGAGGTATGAGGGAGAGGCTAGGTCGGACAAGAGTCGAGAGCGCGGGGTGTTAATGAGAGGGGGGGAAGTTCAGGGGGGCTACGTGGAAATGTGACCCTAAGGTCTCCGGGCGTGGGGGTGGCATTAGGCTACAGTTGATTTTGGAGTTTGAAAGGACAGTGAAAGTACGTTAGCCAAATGCTACCGGGGGATGCAACTATGGGGTGGTATATGAGTCTGGAAAAGATAGAATCATGTGGACTGTGGGGCTGTGGGGGGAGAAGGAGGTTAACTGTAGGTGTGTGCTTGATTGTGGATAAAGTAGGGAAAAACATGGTGTATTATTACTCGTCAAGACGAGGGGTTATGGACACTATTAGTTGGCACAAGTTTTTGTATGTCTAGTTGTCCCTGGGAACTGCGTTTTCTATGAAATATAGACCAAAGAAAAGCGGCAGTTCGTAGGGGTACTTCGTTATTGTTTCGTGATACTATGATGGCAATGGACAAAGAAAAGGTTATCTATACAATCTCTGGTTGGGGTAAGCATTAAGTTATAGCATGGTGGCTAACATCTGTAGTCATGGCTGTCTAGGTCTTACAGGGGCAATGGTTCTATATCACTGGTGTACCCGTGGGTATCTTAATCTCTTATTAATTTGGACATGGGGTTTTAACATCTACTTCTCGGATGGAAGAACATACATAGATATGGCTGTCTGATTGGTTGGCATTGGCTCAACCTAGGGACAGGGCATGGGTGTTTTTAATATGAATGTATATTCCTGTTCATCATCATGTAGGTAGAGTCGGGCGGGTAAGAGGTGTAGGACACGAAGCAAAATGGAGTAGTGTGGACTGTGGATACGAAGGAGGTGAGTGGAAGACGTATAACAATTGTGGAAAAGTCAATGGAAAAGATGAACACAATGGCGGATAAAGATAATTAACCTAAGGATTGAATACATAGATTTATGGGGGCGATTGGTCTTCAGAAACTTAGTCTGGCAAGACAAGGTATTTTAGGGTATGTTGATATTAATACTTAACCTAAGGATTGAATACATAGATTTATGGGGGCGATTGGTCTTCAGAAACTTAGTCTGGCAAGACAAGGTATTTTAGGGTATGTTGATATTAATACTTAACCTAAGGATTGAATACATAGATTTATGGGGGTGATTGGTCTTCAGAAACTTAGTCTGGCAAGACAAGGTATTTTAGGGTATGTTGATATTAATATCCTAAACTTAGGGACAGCATGGGTGTATTAACTTTAAGGTGTATTTATGTTCGTCATCATGTAGGTAGAGGTGTAGGACACGAGGGGTAGTGTAAGTGAGGTGTGGAAAAAGGTCAGTGTTTAGAACGGGTAGGCAGGTGTGTTTTGGAGCTGCTTAGCCCTGCGGGCTTGGGCCTGTCTGAACTGGTTGGCTCGGTCAGCTGGTCCTTTCGTTCTGTGGACCTTTCTTTCGGGTGTTTCTGTGTGGTGTTCGCTCGTGGCTTCTGTGGTGGGCTTCTCGTTCTGGGGCATTTTATCACTTGTGCCTGTGGTTGAGGTGGAGCGTTAGTAGAGTTATTTTCTAACTTATTCACTCTGTCAGCTACATTTGAAACCACACTGCTTATGTCCACTATGGTTTCTTTTTGACCTGTGGTACACTCTCTCAGTAATTTAACTTCCATTTGGGTCTTCTTGATTTCGCTAAGTAGCACTGACACATCTATCCTATCAAATTGTATAGGTGGTAGGTCCTTTAGGTCCATGGCCACGAAAGTGGGTAAGCCCACAGCCTTACTCTCTTGTAGCAATTTAATAATGTCTTATGTTCTCAGCATTTTTGTTTGCACCAACTCGCTTAATATTTTGATAATTGTTATCTTCACTAGTACCAATAAGATCGAACACTCTGTTCTTGGCTGCCACAATTTTATCTTCATCATAAAAGGGCACACAAAGCTGCACAATACTGTCTGTATGTAGACTATCTATTTTATTTGATATAAAGCATAACAGTTCGTTGATTTCAAGGCCATCACTATTTCGTCCCTGGGTTGAGATTGTCCCACCTCACCCCGCCATCTTGTTTGATTCCCAGATGACCAGGGGGGTAGATATTCCACTTCACTTTTCACTCACTTGTGGACTATTCACTAACACTGTATATGTTCCACCACATTCTCTGTGCATTCATTGTGGAGTTATATACGTTGTTTGCTCTGTGTAGTATTGACATAGGGTAGATATGTTGATAACTTGGAGCAGCAGTTTACCCAAGGTACCTCTCTTCTTCTTCTTCTTCTTACCCAGTAAGTATTATAATAATAATAATAATAATAATAGTTCTTAAAGCTAGCGCATGCTAAGCTAGCTAAGGATAGCTCAATAAGGCCGATTAGGCGTATTTCCATTGGGGTCCTGTACTACTACCCCATCCCTTTGCTCATGAGGGATGGTAACGACTCAGTGCTTGTGAAAAATCTTTAATGCGCCGAGCGTGGGCGCGAACCCGGGCCTTCTGGGTGGAAGTCCGAGACGCTAGTCACTACACCAAGCGAGCCGCTTGTTCTTGTCTGTAGTCTTGATGTCCCACTGTACAGTACTGTAGTCTTGATGTACCACTGTAGTCTTGATGTCCCCCCTCCCCAACACTGCATTAATTACTGCAGCATCCCCTCTTTACCCCCCACCTCCATCTCACTGTCCTTCTCCACCTCACTGTCCTTCACCACCCCACTGTCCTTCTCCACCTCACTGTCCTTCTCCACCTCACTGTCCTTCTCCACCCCACTGCCCTTCTCCACCTCACTGTCCTTCTCCACCCCACTATCCTTCTCCACCCCACTGTCCTTCTCCACCTCACTGTCCTTCTCCACCCCACTGTCATTCTCCACCTCACTGTCCTTCTCCACCTCACTGTTCTTCTCCATCTCACTGTTCTTCTCCACCTCACTGTCCTTCTCCACCTCACTGTCCTTGACCACCTCACTCCCCTTCTCACTGTCCTTCTTCACCTCACTGTTCTTCTCCATCTCACTGTCCTTCTTCACCTCACTGTTCTTCTCCACCTCAATGTCCATCGCACTGTTCTTCTCCACCTCACTGTTCTTCACACCCCCACTCTTAGGACCATATCCCTTGCCTTTCATGGAACCCTTACCTTTACCCTTACCCACACTGTCCTTCTCCACCTCACAAACAATGTCAGGTTCAGGTATATCCATGGGCACAGGCATGCTACTCATTAATTCATCCAAGTCCATATCCAAGTCTGAGAGTGGCACAGTGTCTGCAGTGCTCCACGAGGTGCTAGCAACTGAGGAAACACTTGGGAGAGAGGAGGTGCTGGCAACTGAAACTACACTGTGGAGGGAGGTGGTGCTAGCAAGCGACACCTCACTGGTAGCAGACGAAGTACGAAGTCTGGGAGGAGCAGAGGGAACAAAGAAGGAGCTGATTTTCTGTTGTTTTTTCCGATCAAGGTGTGCCCTCTGAATATGGAATTGACCATTACGCAGTGGTTCATATAGGGACTTCAACTTTGGGTCATCTACTTGAGTCAGATACTGAAGAATGGTGTCAAAGGAGTCTAGGGCATGCAAGACTGATATCTTGGCCCCCTGTGTCTCTTCGTCCGACTCATCCTGGGTCTCTTCCTCGGGTACCCCTAACACCTCGGCTGCAATTTGTTCGTCAGTCTTATGCTCGTGTCCAGGTAGGTCTCTGTCCTCTTGCAGCCAGTCGTCAACTTCTTCTTCGGGGAGGTCACCCTGGTTACCCTGGTTCAAGAGGTTCCTGAAGTCAGCTGCCCCAAACCCTTCAAAACCCGGATCTTGCACCTTCGGGATATTTAAGACCTTGGTCCACCCATTCCTCAGTGTGTTGAAAGAAACGTTTCGCCACACCTCTGCCCAATTGTAGATGCAGTCTTTCAGGGTATACTGCTTCAGGTTTTGTAGAGATTTCTTCCCGCGAGTATCCACATAACCCTCTTCGTCCATCCCATCTTCTATGATGACAAGGCATTGCTCCAGGAACTTCCTCTTGTAACGCCTTTTGCAAGCTTCAATTATTCCTTGGTCCATAGGCTGAATAACACTTGTGGTATTAGGAGGCAGGAACATGGTCTTGATTTTGCCGTTGGCACTCTCCAGTTTCGTGGTACAGGGGTGGGCAGGTGCGTTGTCGAGTAACAAGATGGCAACCACTTCGTCATAGGGTACACCATACACTCGATTCTGGAACGAGCGAACGTCGGGTACAAATCTCTTGTGAAAGAAATCCTCAGTGATTACCTGGTTAAACCAAGCTTTCTTTGATCCATAATAGTCGACAGGGAGTTGCTTGTTCATGATGAGGTCCTTAATTACTCTCGGCTTCTGAGATTTTCCGACGATTGTAGGGGTCACACGGTGGCTTGCGTCGGCATTAGCACAACAAAGCACTGAAATGCGGTCCTTCACAGTTTTGTGGCCAGGTGTGGACGTGATTTCTCGGTGGGCCTGTGTGTTGGAGGGTAGAGAACGCCAATACAAGCCAGTCTCGTCACCGTTATAGAGTTGCCAATGTTGAAGGTGTTCCTCGGTTATAAGGGCGTGGATGCGTTCAGTGAAGGGTTCTATGGCCGAAGTATCGGCGCTTAAAATTTCACCACAAATAGTCCTGTTTGTGAGGCCATGGCGGTTTCGGAACCTCCACAACCACCCCTCGCTAGCCTTGAAGTTTGGGTGATGAAGATGCTGTCCGAAGCGTTCTGCTGCATGTTGTATCTCGATGCCTCTCACTGGTACGCCCTCACTATGATGCTGTCTTTACCACTTCAGCACTGCGTCGTCGATGTCCTGATAGGCTAACTTGGCCTTGCGAAAGATCTTGGCGGTAGAAGGACCATGAAGCACAGCTGCGCCATGCTGCCGGACTTTTTCCTTGTCTCGGATGAAGTCGTAGATTGTCGATCGGCCTAACCTATACTTCTCCTGAAGTTGCTTGGCTTTCATCCCAGTATCCAGGTCCTTCAACATCTGTAGCTTCGTTTCTAGTGATATAGAAGTCACCTTACACTTAGGCTTATCCTTGGGTGGCATGGTGAACAAAATAAATGGCACGCGTCGATGTGTAACACAACAGAGCTTGGTGCGGACTGACGCTCCCAGCCTCCCCAGCATCCACGCTCGGTCCCCAGATGTAAGATGGCGTTGGACCTCCCTTCTGTTTCTCGGATATTCACCCTTATTGTCCGGTGACGTGAGGTCGTCATCCGACACGTCATCCTTTGTCGGACACCGTTACGACACATTTCGGAAATATTCGAGATATCAGAGGACGGTTATGACGGACATTTTCCGAATACTTATATAAAGTCCGACAACGTCAGAGACTGTCGGAACGATGACGGAAATGTCCGAAATACGGAAGTGCATGTCCGAGAGGCCGTAGCCAGTCCGGCTAGTATGGGTTTCCGACCTCTAGAGGTCCGAGATGGCGAGGGTTTACTGTAGTACATATCTTTTATAAAGATACTGTATATAACTTAGCCTAATACTGGCGCCTAATTTGAACTTCCAGTATGTTTACTTAACCTAAACTGTCGAGTTACTTACGAGTCTCGACACATTCCCACCACCAATATATACATTATCTACAATAATCCCGCAGCGATGTTAGATCTCCAAAGCTGTGAAGAACTAACAGCGGCTCGGCGAAGAGGTAATCTTCCAACAGGATCGTTACTGGCAGATGGTCCAGCAACCGCTGGTGACATAGGGGTGGAGTCGTGACAGCTAACACCATCACCAGCGACCGCCGGTTGAGGGATCGAAAAGCTTTCGATTTCCTGTTCCAATGGATACAACTTGACGATAGGTCGAGTGGTCAGGCCAGTTTTTGTCTTAATCTGGACCACTCTAACCAGATCATCCCGTCCTGGATAGAGTCTAACTACCCTACCAAGTTTCCAAAGGACACGAGGTCCCTCGTCATGTATAAGAATGATGTCATTTACCTTTGGCCATACACTGCTTGATGAGCCTCTTTTATTCTTATAGGCTTCTCGTATTGATGCCAAGTATTCACTAGACCAACGCCTCCATAGGTCCCAGATCAATTTATTGATGTAATTGTACCTGCTGTGTATCGCTGCTTTACTATCGTAACTAGGGTCCTGCAGCTCATCTAGCTGAATTACATCCTTTGGGAAGTCACAAAGTCTACGACCTTTTACCAGCATGGATGGAGTAATAGGACAAGGGTCCTCTAGATCACCCGAGACATACGTTAAGGGGCGATCATTCACGGTAGCTTCCAGCTCCAATAGGACAGTAGTTAGTTCCTCAAAGGAGACTAGAGCGCGACCTAGTACCTTTTTAAGCCCAGCCTTCACTATACCTATGGCTCTCTCCCAAATAGCTCCGAACCAAGGCGCACGTGCTGGTATAAAACGCCGTTCACATCGGATTTTGGTAAGATGAGCCTGAAGACTGGGATCGCTTTGTATGTCTTCCAAGTGTCTGGAAGCTCTTACAAATGTAGCAGCATTGTCGCTTAACATTATCTGTGGAAATCCCTGCCTACTACAAAATCTCCGGAACGCATGGATAAAGCTGTCACAGGTCATATTGCTAACTACTTCAATGTGAATAGCTCTGGTAGTAGCGCACTTAAATAAAAGCATATAAGCCTTGTTGTTGTGAGTCCCGGACAGGAATTGCTCCTGTATAATCAACCCCTGTGACCTCAAAGGGATCTCTAGGAGTAGTCCTGATGTCTGGTAGAGGAGGTACTCTAGCTTTCGCGTAGGTATTACCCTGTACTTTAGGACAGGTTATACACTTACTGGTCACTTGTTTTACTGCTTGTCTTATCTTAGGAATTCACCACCTCTGCCGTATATATGCGACCACGTGATTAACTCCATAGTGACAACAGACACGATGACACATATTGATGAGCATGGTAGTGAAAGTATGTTTGGAAGGCAGTAGTATCGGATATTTCATTGAATCCGGAAGAGCCGCTAACTTCAATCTACCTTCACATACAATTAATCCTCCTTTCATGACAAGTCCTAATTGGTTTACCAAATTATTGCGAGTACCCTTGTCACCAGACAGCATCTCGTACTCCTTCGGGAAGCATTCCTGCTGGCATCTTTGAGCTATAATCTTTTCTGCTACTTTTAGTTCCTTTATGCTGAGGAGGGCACTGTCTGTGGGAGACGTCCCTTTAATTTTTGCCTTCAAATTATTCTTGTATCGAATAGTCCATGCAACTATCCGAATTCATTTATCATAACTGCCATATTTTTCCCAGTTCCATAACTGTGTGTCCTGTTCATCATTGGTCCCAATGACTTGGCTAGTTACTTTTGGCGTATTATGCGTATTATGGCGTATTATCTGGTATTATGTCTTCTGGCCACTCGTCTTTGTTTCAGAGCCACATGGGCCCCTCCCACCAAAATGCAGAAGATATCAGTTGTTTTGCCGAAACACCTCTAGACAGTAAGTCACTAAGATTTTCTTTAGAGGACACGTACCGGAAGTCTACAGTCGGAAGAAGGGATTTTATTTCGTCAACTCGGTTTGCGACATACACTGGAAGCTTCTTCATACTATGCAACCAATGCAATGTAACCTGGCTGTCGCACCATAAAATAATTTTGTCGACTTTTACAATATTATGATAGGCTTCCTCCACAAATTTGATTAATCTGGCGGCTAGCAAAGCAGCAGTTAGCTCTACTCTTGGTATAGATATGGATCTTATGGGAGCGACCTTTGCTTTAGCGATGACCAGACAGCTATGTTCCGGGCTCACAAAATATATTGGAGTACCATAGGCGACACCTCTTGCATCGCTAAACGCATGAAGTTCCACTGAATCAGCATATACCGTCCTCCGAGGATAAGTAAAGTCACAGCAGAGGTGCAGGTCCTTGATAACTGTAGACCATTCGGTAGCACAGTCTTCAGGTAGCGGATCGTCCCAATCTAGTTTCAGTCTCCATAATTGCTGTAAGAAAATTCTGGACCTTATTGTAACGGGCAGTAGTACACCGAGTGGATCGAACAGTTGTGCCGTCACTCTTAACCCGTGGAGCCCCGGCTAGTTTTGTAATGTTTGCGCACCAGAACCCGGCCGGTTTTCAAAAAATGGTTTTATTCCAGAAACAATAGCGAATGGGTTAGGAATGAAGGAAAAACCACGAAAAACCGCTCAAAAAGCTTAAAAAATGGTCCTACAGAGCCCCCGAAAACGGATTTTACAAGAGTAAAAAATTGAAGGCAATTATCCCAAAAAAACAGGTTATTGCGCGCTCGCGCGCACGCACGTGGACTTTGAGAGTTTTCAACCATCGGCACGGTTGCGTGGGATACGTACACAGTTACCATACAAATCTGAGCCCTCTTGAGTGGCTATACCTGAGGTTACGGTCGGCGCAATTAGGGTGACGCGTCAGGCGCGTCTCTGGGGCTGTGCGTTACATACATCGCCGACGCGTCAGACGCGTCGCTGGGGCTGGACGGGTTAAGCACTCTCTCTTTGTTGCCTTATTGGTCTCTGGGAGACTAGCGTTGAACGTCAACAGATCAGAGTCAGGTAACCATAAGAGTCCTAATGTCTTCACTCGCTCTTGATTCTTGGCAGCAACACCATCCAATTGCAGGTCACGTAGTTGAGGACTATTGGTAGCCTATTCTCTGAGATACAAATGTGCTTGAGACATTATTCTTTGGGCATCCCAGTAAAGCTAAATGAAGTCTCTTTATCACTGCCTGTACCCTGGAGGTTGTCAATGTACACACCTTCCTTAATAGCCTCCACAACTTCGGGATCCTCTTTGATAATGGAAAGATGTTTTAAGATCGTGGCATTAAGAAGAAACTGTGAGTAAGTCGCCCCGAACAACACTACCTTAAATCGGTAGCAAAGTAAGGGTGAAGATAAGTCCAAGGGATCCTTTGGCCACAGAAATCGGGTGTAATCACGATCTTCTTCATGAAGTCTCAACATGAGAAAGGCTTTCTCGGTGTCACTTATCCAGGCAAATTTGTGTACCCTGAATCGCAGCAATATTTTTGCTAGATCTGGCACCAGTGATGGCCCTGTGTAAAGGCAGTCATTAAGACTTGGCCTGCCTTTGCCAATACTAGCGGAACAGTCGTACACAATACGAACAGGCGTCGTTGTGCTATTCTTGGTGACCCCGTGATGTGCCAAATAATGACTGTTTTCAGTAACACCAAAAGGAACCTCTTCAATAAAATCACGATGAAGTTGATCTTGGATAACGTTGGTATAGTGACTACAATAAACAGGTACTTGTTTGAATCGCTTCTGCAGACCCCTTAGGCGACCCGCTGCTAACCCATAATTAGAAGGCAGGTTTTCCTTTTGTTGGTTCCATGGCAGTCTGACTTCATATTGCTGATTCTGTGCAGAGTATGTTACTGTCTCCTTGTATATGTCCAACGCAGTCTTATTTTCCTTTGAATCTTCGTTTGGAGAAATTCCTAGATGATCCAGTTCTCACATACATTTTAATTCATTATGACATGGATTACTTGATTCCGTGGATATGTATTGATCCATCGGGGTGACCGCAACTTTCAATATTGTAACTACCTCTACTTGGGCGCTAGACTTGTCGTTATGGCAGGAGCCACTTAGTGCATAACCAAATTTAGTGGGTAAGAGAATTATGTCACCCTCTTTTTTGTACCCTGGCCGCACTAAGTCATAATAATAATCGGCACCAACCAACAAGTCCAGTCGAAATGTCTGTGTCATTAGAGGATCAGCTAATTTGTAGCCCTTGCTTCGCAACACTTTCATGTCTGCTTCAAGGCATTCTGATCCTTTGTGATCCGGGAGAGTTTCTACCACAACTGCTTGTAGAGGATAGTTTCTGCCCCGGAACTTGTACTTGAAGGACACTAATGGATACTTTCTGCTCTCACATGCTCCGGTAAACCCTCGCAACTCTAGCTCTTCAACACCCAACTTTTCATAATAGATTGAGTCTAGAGCGGAATTTAGAATGAAGGTGCGCTGTGAGCACTAATCCAGCAGCGTACGCATCTTGACTGTTCCTCTTGATTCCTTTACTGTTGGCAGCATAACAGTTGGGAGGATAATACTAGTCTTCTTGGAAGACACAGACATCGTGGTAGTTTGCGTTTTGGTCTTTGTTACCTGTTGAGGTTTTTGCTCCTTCTTTGCACCGTCCCATTGAGACCTGGACTGACAGAGGATATGGTAGTGTCTGTTTTGACAGAACTTGCAGCTGCGGATGTCAGGGTTCACACAACCATTGCTCCCGTGGGTTGAAGATAAGCACCCGGTGCAAAGGTTGAGTTGTTTTGAGCGTTTTACTTTCAGAGCACTGGTTTTGAATTTGAGACACTTAAACCATGCATGTGCCCCTTCGCACAACTTGCAACCCTTCCTTTGCACTGAGGCCTCCTGCACCGCAAAGGATGCTGAAGCAACTGGTTTGTGTGGTGTAGTCCGTTCTGCTACACTTTCCATGTTAAACACTTCTGTCTGGTAAGCCTGGACAAACCATTCTAGGTCCAGACCTTCTTCACCTAAAGTTCTCTTCAATGTTTCCTTTAGTGGGCATGGCAATTTATTCATGAGAATTACAACACTAGCTTCACGAAGGGTAATTTGTAGGGTCTCTATTGACCTCAGTGTACTTTCAAAACTAGCATAGAATCCTTTTAGTTACTCGACATTGTAAGAGGGACGATTCAAAGTAGTAAGGTTAGTTATGTGTGCCACCTTAATTCTATCCCTATGCCCATAGGTTTTCTGTAGAAGGGCAACCGCTGTTTGGTAGCTGGCTCCCTCAATTGCGAAACCTTCAATTAGTTGTTTTGCCTCGCCATTCAGTTGACCTCTTAAGTAGGTGAATTTTTGGATGTCACTGAGCTCCGCATTGCTGTGGACACTACAGTGGAACATATCCCAGAATCCCATCCACAGAGTGGGATCACTGTCAAACACAGGAAGGGTTATTTACGGCAATCTTATACCGACATTTCTGTTAACTGCAGCACAATTTGGCTCCTTGTGTTTTAGCTTACCTTTAAGGTGGATGATAACTTTATCAAGACACTCTATATAATCCATGTCTGCTTCTATGTCCGCGAAATACTCGTCGTCGTTTTCATAGAGTGTTTCCACTTCGCGGCGACATAAATTTAAATCTTCGAGCTGTCTTAATACCGAAGCCAATTTAGCCTCAATCCCATCAATATCTGCATCAACTAAAAATGTAGCAATATCTTTGGTGATCCTAGTCAAACCACTCTTGATACCCCCCTTGCGTCGTTTGTACTGGGATAAAGTCAATGACATAATGGCAATACACAGGAAATAGAAAATTAGTATATCCTACCTATATGGACGTAATGCGCACTCAGAAAGTTAGCTGACGCCAATAAAGGCAAGGTATAGGGAACCCCGACTTAAAACGTAATAATTAATTAAACGTGTGATGTCGGGGTATGGCAATAAGTGTGAAATATGGCGCGGAACGCAATAATGAAAGTAAACGAACAACGCCTAAATATCTCCACTCTTAAAATTAAATAGTAAACCTTATATTAAATGGTGTAGGGCAATAATGAGGGAAATAAGATGCAGAGCGCAATAATAAAAGTTAACGAATGTCTATACTATCTCCACTCACAAAATAAAAGTAATTAACCTTACATAATATGCGGCAAAATGTTGTTAGAGTACACTAAGGAAGGGAGGCCAAAAAGTTGTATAACAAGCCAATTTAATTTGTAAACATATAATAATCTAGGCTAGCCCAACATCTAATGGTACCAAAAATGTTTGTGGTAATTACCCCTTTAAATTTAGTTAAGACCGAACAAATTCAATTTAACCCTTATAATTCTACTTTACATTAATTTAATTGTTGCAATTTTATACCTATAGCCTACCACCTAATTATTGCTGAGATCCACTTTGGAGAAACTAGCCGCCTCCCACTCCTCATCTGACTGCTCCCTTAGAGCCTGTTTATCTAGTTTGAAGTGCTCCTGGGCAGCAGCCACGACCCTCTTGAACAGATTCTCGCTGGCATCAAGTCAGGTGTACGCCGTCTTCACTGTAGTCACCGTCCCGCACCTTCATGGAATGGTAGCGGGACTTTGTGAATGGCAGTACTTTTTTCAGCCAGAGATTGATTCTGTTACTGATGCTTTTGAACCGCTCTGCCGTCAGACCGCGGGGCGCCGGTCTCGCCTCCAGGCCTATAATAAGACAGGCCCCTGAGATATCCTCTATCTCTTTCGTGAGGTCCTGGATGGCGTTGGCGAGAGAGCGGATGTCTGTCTCGGGATGGATATCATCCCCGCCCAAGACTAAGAAGGTCAGGTCCGGCTGGTAACGGACGTGGCTCTCCCAGGCCGCAGAGGACTTGATAGTGTCCACCCGAGCACCCCCTTGGGCAAAATTTTTCACTTGGAAAAATGGGTGGTACACCGGCTTGTCCACATAAATTTCCCTGACATAGCTATGGCCCAAAATTGAAACTTTTTTAATAGGCTTGGGGTAGAAAGTGATCACACGCTTATAGTCCTCCCCCCCCGCCAAAAGCGCCGGTCGGAAACACATGGCGGCGGCTCATACGGTTGGGTAAAACAAGCGGGACCCGGCGGAAATTAGGCGACAGACACAAAACAACAGGCCACAAGCCTATAGGGGACACCAGGGAAGCGGAAACAGGGAACAGAAAGAAGGAATAGCTAGGAAATAGCATACAAAGGGAAAGCAGGAGAAAGAAAATACAAAGAAGAAAAGTCAGCATAAGGCCAAGGTCAGAGGTTCGAAGGACCAATTTGTAAGAATTCAAGAGTAAACTACGTGAAATTTACTTATAAACTTACAAGAGTTAACTTACTTTAAGCTAATGTTAGCACAAAAATATACCAACGAATTAGGGAATAACAGGAAAAATAGGTGATAATTGAAGGGGGAGGGGAAAGGAGGGAAGGAGGGGATGTGGAGGAGTGATATGAGGTATAGGGAAAAAAAAAAAAAAAAAAAAAAAAAGTGCTACTGGGGCCGTTTAAAATGTACCTTCCCTCTTAAGAGCTTTGCCGCCCTCGCCCAGTAAAACTTCTTATGAGCTTTCTCGCCGTTGCCGGGTTAACACGATCGCATTATAAACAAATGTATTCTGGCTATAATTATATTTATCTGCTTATATTTCCTAAAGATCTTTACTAGAGTAAATAAAATCGACTAATATTAGTCAGAATGATACTGAACTAATGTTACCTACTGAAGGGGTATAAACCATATAACTGTCGTTGGCGGTTCATTACAATATTGGGGCAGCTTTTGATATGCCACTCGGGAAGGTTTGGGTACACTCGGATACCATAGTCTCTAGCCCACTCATAAATATTCCTGGACTTTACCTATTTCTAATTATGGAAGTATTCTCTGGAAATGAATTTATGAATATTATTGTAATGTCCTCGAAAATGTCCCGCACCCACAATAATACTAACCCGAGTTGACGTCAGGTATAGCATAAAATAGTCGTAGATGGTAAGTCCAATAAACTCATCTCGAGAGACTATCACCGTGGTTCTTTAAAATCGGACTAAGGTTGCTATACTTTTGTACGTCTGTGGTAGCGCGCGGGCCTGGTGGTGATGGTGGTGCGTCACTAACCAGGGTTCGAACCCCACCCAAGGCATCTCAAAACCTGTGGGTTTTTAGGGGGGTTAAATTCCCTTCAGAGGTTCGTACCCCGCGCCAGGTACCAGGAAAGGTTGATCCTAAAGGTAGCCTGGGGATAATTCCCATTCCTATTTAACCTGGAAAAACCTAGCATAACATTGGCGGCAGCGGTGGTTCTTGATTCGGATAAAAGGTTGCGTTACATTGCAAGTTGGGAACAGCTAGAACACGAGAACATCATGGCGCAACCTACTAACACTTCCATCCCACATTATGATGAAACAAAGTATGGGATCGAAGTATTCATGGACGTAGTGAAACCCTTACTTGACATTACTTATACCACGGACACACACAAAATAGCCGTAACATTACCACACCTGGGAAAAGCCGTTTCCCTGGTGGCCTATCAAGTGCACCCTGATCTCACCTGGAACGAATTTCGCACAATAGTGATAGAAGCCATTAAACCTTCGTTGGGCGTTTTCGTGGCCCACACCCGTATCCTAGACACGAAATTCGAAGGCGATCTAGATGCCACAGTGAGTAAGCTTGCCCAACACATAAAAAATTCTTTCCCCACGTTGACCAAAATCCAACAAGAACAGCAAATTCTGGTCAACCTTGTGTCGATATTGCCCTCAGCAGTAAAAGACCATTTCCGGGTGCACGATTTCGTCGGATACAAAAAAGACCTCATCACGATCCGACGTATTTTGGCCGTGCGCACAGAAGCACCCACCCAAATCGCTGCAATCAAGAGGTTTCCCACGCACCCGCAGCAAACCAACCACCAAAACCCCAAGAATGCCTACCCAGCCTCATCTTTCAACAACAGACCCACCTACCCTTCCGGCCAGCCCCAACCCAGTAGACCCCGGTTCCAACCGTCCCAGCCACGCAGAATCTTCAACCGGAACAGCAACTACAACACCTACCAAAGTAAAAACCCTACCTTAGTCATTATCAACCCCTATGATTTCCCTGCCTGTAATGCTCAGTGTGCCCTCCACCAAATTCGTGACTCTGCCAAACCTCGCCCCTCTACTCCTCGCATTTCTGTAAATGAAGAGGAGTGGGGACAAGAGGAAGAAATTGCCCCCCATACCATGTCCTCAGACGATACCGAGGAAACCCTGGAAGAGGTAGATACCGACCCCCAGGATTTTTAAAGTATCCCCCGCCCACGATGGGCTCGGCGGGGGACGCCATAACTAGTCGCACTGCCCCCATTTATTACATGGCCAAAATCAAGGACATTCCTGTCCGCTTGCTAATCGACACGGGAGCTGCCCAAGGTGTAATGCCCTCGAAAATGTCCCGCACCCACAATAATACTAA
Organism: Paralithodes platypus; assembly: GCA_032716605.1. Taxonomy (NCBI): domain Eukaryota; kingdom Metazoa; phylum Arthropoda; class Malacostraca; order Decapoda; family Lithodidae; genus Paralithodes; species Paralithodes platypus. Next base: position 36,368,187 of record CM064581.1, read on the forward strand.
CCCGAGTTGACGTCAGGTATAGCGTAAAATAGTCGTAGATGGTAAGTCCAATAAACTCATCTCGAGAGACTATCACCGTGGTTCTTAAAAATCGGACTAAGGTTGCTATACTTTTGTACGTCCGTGGTAGTACAGTGGGTTAGCGCGCGGGCCTGGTGGTGATGGTGGTGCGTCACTAACCAGGGTTCGAACCCCACCCAAGGCATCTCAAAACCTGTGGGTTTTTAGGGGGGTTAAATTCCCTTCAGAGGTTCGTACCCCGCGCCAGGTACCAGGAAAGGTTGATCCTAAAGGTAGCCTGGGGATAATTCCCATTCCTATTTAACCTGGAAAAACCTAGCATTTCATTGGTGGCAGGGGTGGGATATTGGGGGCTTGGGGTTTGTGGAGGTTAGTTTGGGGGGTATGTTGAGAAAAGATTTGTCGGTTCGGTGCTGGAGGGCTTAGGTCCTTAGGTGTTTGTATGGGAATATTCGTAGCCTGAGTGAGAGGGTGAGTATGGGTGTTTAATTTAGGGTCGGACGTGTTGGGTGGGGTAATGTCTTGTGGCTTTAGAGGTTTAAACGCTCGGACGAATCTAGTTCGGAGCGTGCGAGTCACGCCGTGATAGTCGATGGTGACTTGAAAGGCATTTGGGACTTGTATTACGGTGTAGGGCCCGACATAGCAAGGGCCTAACTTGTTGGTGATAGGGAGGTTGGCTACCATTACGGTGTCATGGATGGCGAAAGGGTTTTTGTCATCGATGTTATCAGTTTTGGTGTCTTGACAGATCTGGGTGGTATGGAGGGTGTTTTGCAGATGTTGCAATGGGTCAACTGTGGAGGTGGTGGAGGGAAGGTGAGCATGGTGGTGGAATGGCAGTAACAGGGGGGGTACACCGTAAACACGTTCATGAGGGGATATACCGTCTTCCCGAGGACAGGTGTTCATACCCAACTGTATCATCTTTAGTTGTGATGGCCAGTCTGAGGTGTTAAGAGCAATCATTCTTGTACGTAACTGGTTGTTGATGGTGCGATGGCTGCGTTCGCAGATAGCATTTCCTAGAGGCCAGTACGGGGATGAGTGTTTAATCTTAATACCGCATTGTTCGGTGAATTGTTGCCAAACGTGTCCACTAAACTCGGGGGCATTGTCCGATAGAAGAGCAAGGGGAAGGCCGAATATAGAGAACACTTCTGTGGCAAGCAGTGTGGCGACTGTGGTGGCTGTGTGGTCTTTAACTGGGCAGGCTATTAAAAATTTTGAATATACGTCTACAAATGTGACGATATAGCGGTTGCCAGCGTAAGAAGGGAACGGGCCCATGATGTCGAGGGATAGGACTTGGAACGGTTTGTTGGCAGAAATGGTACCAGCTGGGCCTGGGGTGCGTGATCTATCCTTTCCCAATAAACACGGTTTGCAGGATTCTGTCACTCGTTGTGCAATTTTGGAGGGGTTGGGGGTCCAGTATTGGTCTGTGAAGATCTTTAACATTTTCTTTTGTCCAAGGTGTATGCCGTTTCCCTCGTGGATGGCAATCATGTAGTCGTGGGCTATGGTGGGGTCCAAGATTATGTGACCAGTGTCTGTGGCAAGTTGATCTCCCCAGCGAGTCAGTTTCCTGAAGACATTTAACGGTATCCAGGGGGGTCTGATTCGTGCTTCCCAAGATTGAATTAGGGAGGGGGCTGGGGGGGCATTCTGTCGGGGGGTGGGGGTAGATACCAATTGAGTGTTTTGTAAGGCGTCTAGGTTGGTGGGGGGGGTCTTTTGGTACTGGCAAACATGACAGGGCGTCTGCATTAGTATGGAGTTTGCCGGGACGATATTGTATGGTAAAGTCGTAGTCCTCTAGTGTCTCTCTCCAACGTACCAAAATGGCTGAGTTGGTTTCGCACCTACGCAGCCATTGTAAAGATTGATGGTCGGTAATTATTTCGAGTTTTGCGCCCAACACAAATGACCGGAAGTGGCTGAGTGCCCAAATGATCCCTAAGCACTCTCTCTTGGTGGCTGCGTAATTCTGTTGGGGTGGGGTGAGTGTGGAGCTGGCATACGCTATCACATGTTCCTTTCCATCTCTGAATTGAGCTAATACTGCACCTATGGCGTACAGAGATACGTCGGTATATAGACGGAAAGGTTTCTGGTAGTCAGGGAAAACGACAATAGGGGCTTGGATTAGCTTTTGCTTCAAAGTGTTAAACGCGAGGTCTCTTTCAGGTGTCCAGGCGAACGGGGTGTCTTTGTGGGTAAGTTGGTGGAGGGGTCTGGCTATGGTGGCAAAGTGGGGGACGAAACGTCTGTAGTATGTGGCTAAACCTAGAAACGAACGTATTCCTTTAACCGTGGTGGGTGGGGTTTGGTTTTGTATGGCTTGAAGTTTCTTTGGATCTGGCGCAATACCATGTTCAGATATCACGTGTCCGAGAAAATCTACCTTATTCCGGGCAATCACGCACTTTGAGGGTTTTAATTTCAACCCGGCGGCTCGGATTCTTTGCAGGACTTGTCTCAACCTGAGGAGGTGTTCTTCCCAGGTTGGAGAGTACACAATAATATCGTCCAGATAGGCTAGGCAGGTTTCCCAGGTTAGGCCATGTAATACCGTTTCCATCAAACGGGAGAAAGTGGCGGGTCCGTTACAGAGGCCAAAAGGTAGGACGTTAAATTCATAGTGATGGCCACCACTAGTGGAAAATGCTGTTTTCTTTTGGTCCTCGGCCTTGATAGGCACTTGCCAATACCCTGCTTGCAAGTCGAGAGTAGTGAACCATTTGGATCCGTATAGGGAGTCAAGGGAATCGTCTATTCGGGGTAAGGGCGTAGCGTCTTTAATGGTTATGTCATTTAACCTCCTGTAATAGACGCAAAAACGGGTTGTCCCATCTTTCTTTTTGACTAAGACAACAGGGGAAGACCAGGGGCTAATGGACGGGGTGGCAATCCCGGCCTCTAACATTTCCTGGACTTGGCGTTCCTCTTCCTGACGTTGTATGGGGTTCTTTCTAAGGGATGGTTGTCGTATGGGGGGGCCTGTGGTGTTAATGATGTGTTGTCCTACATCCGTCTGTCCGATTTCGGTGGGTTGTTGGGCAAAGACGTCACTGAATTCCAGCAGTAGGTCGTACATGCCGTTCTTTTGGTGGTCAGATAGTGTCTCAGGAAGAGGGGGCAATTGGAGGCTGGTAGGGGTGTCGTTACAATGTATGGGGAGGTCATCGAAAGTTTCGAGGTCTCCTATAATGAGACCTTTCGGTAATGTCAGGGGTTCCTCGGAGATATTTGCTACGAGAATGTGGTTGATACGAGCGGGAATGATGGCGGGTTGTAAGAGGCAATGATGGGGGTTGGGGGATGTGTTAGTGGGGGAAAATACCATGTGAGTTTGGGGTATGGGTCGCAGGTTCACCCATTTTTGATGGTGGGGGGGAATTTGGCATTTATCCTGAACTACCGCTGGGCTAATGATGGTGGGGGATTGACTGGCGAGCAGGTGCTTGGTACTTGCTAAGGGGGGCAAGGTCACTTTGGTGGGGGTCACGCGTGAGGGGGGGATTAACGGCGCGTGTGAGAGGATCAGTGGGGCGCGGTGTGAGGGGGTTAGAAAACGGGATTTGTTGGGGGGACTGCGGAGGGTTGGTGGGGGGAGCGTTGTCGGTGGCAGTAACGGTTTGTTTGGCGTTCATGTGGTTTTGGTGGTTATGTTTGTCATGAGAGGGCGAGTCAAGTGTGGGGTTGTGAAGTTTTCTAGGGGTGTGAATTGTGTGGGGGTGGAAGGGAGCTACTGACGAAAAACTGTCACAAGGGGGATTGGGGGGGTGGTGGAATAGCTGGGCATTTCTGGGGGCATGGTGGGAACATCTAGAACACGAGAACATCATGGCGCAACCTACTAACACTTCCATCCCACATTATGATGAAACAAAGTATGGGATCGAAGTATTCATGGACGTAGTGAAACCCTTACTTGACATTACTTATACCACGGACGCACACAAAATAGCCGTAACATTACCACACCTGGGAAAAGCCGTTTCCCTGGTGGCCTATCAAGTGCACCCTGATCTCACCTGGAACGAATTTCGCACAATAGTGATAGAAGCCATTAAACCTTCGTTGGGCGTTTTCGTGGCCCACACCCGTATCCTAGACACGAAATTCGAAGGCGATCTAGATGCCACAGTGAGTAAGCTTGCCCAACACATAAAAAATTATTTCCCCACGTTGACCAAAATCCAACAAGAACAGCAAATTCTGGTCAACCTTGTGTCGATATTGCCCTCAGCAGTAAAAGACCATTTCCGGGTGCACGATTTCATCGGATACAAAAAAGACCTCATCACGATCCGACGTATTTTGGCCGTGCGCACAGAAGCACACACCCAAATCGCTGCAATCAAGAGGTTTCCCACGCACCCGCAGCAAACCAACCACCAAAACCCCAAGAATGCCTACCCAGCCTCATCTTTCAACAACAGACCCACCTACCCTTCCGGCAAGCCCCAACCCAGTAGACCCCGGTTCCAACCGTCCCAGCCACGCAGAATCTTCAACCGGAACAGCAACTACAACACCTACCAAAGTAAAAACCCTACCTTAGTCATTATCAACCCCTATGATTTCCCTGCCTGTAATGCTCAGTGTGCCCTCCACCAAATTCGTGACTCTGCCAAACCTCGCCCCTCTACTCCTCGCATTTCTGTAAATGAAGAGGAGTGGGGACAAGAGGAAGAAATTGACCCCCATACCATGACCTCAGACGATACCGAGGAAACCCTGGAAGAGGTAGATACCGACCCCCAGGATTTTTAAAGTATCCCCCGCCCACGATGGGCTCGGCGGGGGACGCCATAACTAGTCGCACTGCCCCCATTTATTACATGGCCAAAATCAAGGACATTCCTGTCCGCTTGCTAATCGACACGGGAGCTGCCAATTATGTTTGTTCAAATCTTACTATGAAAAACATCCCCGACGATTTGGTCCTTTGTTAAACACCAAAACAGAACTCATCTCAGCTGCTGATACTTACTTAAATCTCCTAGGAGACACTTTACCCCTATCAGTAACTACTCCTGACCCCCATGCTCGTTGTTATCACACATTTACAGTATTTTCCTCCAACTGTAAACATTATGATGGTTTCCTTGGACTTGACCTCCTTCAAAAACTCCGGGCCCAGATTGACTGCGGCCAAAGGCTGATCTCATTCAAAAACAAATTCCAGCCCAAAGCCTCTGACAAACCAATCACGCAGAAACCCATTCCCAAAAAGAAAAAACAACCCCCCCTCAACAAACCCTGATTCAGGGTTACCAAGTTGCAGCTAGCACTAAGGTGACTCCTAAAACCTCCCCTTGCCCCGAGATCTCTCAAAACCTCACTCAATTCAGTAAAAAAATGCCTCAACAAACGAAAGAAGACAAGTCCAAGCAACTCCCTCTCGGTAATCCCCTCAATTCTCGTAACTCTGTCCAGAATAAATCCTCCCATGTCTTCAGGACAGACTCTGATATATGTAACCATAATTCTATCCAATGTTTATGTACACATGTTTCCAGAGAAAATGCCGACCGATGTACCCAACAATGTTTCCCCCATGCCCCCAGAAATGTTAACAACCCCAAATCAATACACCAGTCCTACACCAATAACCCATGTTCTACACCTCACTTTTTCCCCACCAACCCTCCGCAGTCCCCCCAGCAAATCCCGTTTTCTAACTCGCTCACCTCACACCCCTCTGAACCGCCCGCACGCGCTGTTAATCCCCCCCTCACGCGTGCCGACCGAGGGACACAACCATGATCCCACCGCTGCCACCAATGAAATGCTAGGTTTTTCCAGGTTAAATAGGAATGGGAATTATCCCCAGGCTACCTTTAGGATCAACCTTTCCTGGTACCTGGCGCGGGGTACGAACCTCTGAAGGGAATTTAACCCCCCTAAAAACCCACAGGTTTTGAGATGCCTTGGGTGGGGTTCGAACCCTGGTTAGTGACGCACCACCATCACCACCAGGCCCGCGAGCTAACCCACTGTACTACCACGGACGTACAAAAGTATAGCAACCTTAGTCCGATTTTTAAGAACCACGGTGATAGTCTCTCGAGATGAGTTTATTGGACTTACCATCTACGACTATTTTACGCTATACCTGACGTCAACTCGGGTTAGTATTATTGTGGGTGCGGGACATTTTCGAGGGCATTACACCACATTCCTATTTAACCTGGAAAAACCTAGCATTTCATTGGTGGCAGTAAGGGAACGTGACCTGGTAGCTACGTGCTGGAGCACCCGTCACGCGAACCCTATACCAAGAATTGAGATGGCTAAGGTAAAAAGGCTACGATACCCTACGACCTTACGAGGCTAGGGACTAGCCTAACTAAAAAGGAATGTGGTGTAATGCCCTCGAAAATGTCCCGCACCCACAATAATACTAACCCGAGTTGACGTCAGGTATAGCGTAAAATAGTCGTAGATGGTAAGTCCAATAAACTCATCTCGAGAGACTATCACCGTGGTTCTTAAAAATCGGACTAAGGTTGCTATACTTTTGTACGTCCGTGGTAGTACAGTGGGTTAGCGCGCGGGCCTGGTGGTGATGGTGGTGCGTCACTAACCAGGGTTCGAACCCCACCCAAGGCATCTCAAAACCTGTGGGTTTTTAGGGGGGTTAAATTCCCTTCAGAGGTTCGTACCCCGCGCCAGGTACCAGGAAAGGTTGATCCTAAAGGTAGCCTGGGGATAATTCCCATTCCTATTTAACCTGGAAAAACCTAGCATTTCAATTATTTTCTATATATCAATTACAAAACTATTTACAATATTTATTTAAAAGCAAGTTCTATCCCAAAATCAGTCCAGATAGTAATAATTGCATAAATAAAAACATAGAGGGTCCACAAATTCGCATGAGTGGGCTAGAGACAATGGCATCCGAGTGTACAGTTAAAAGCCGAGGTTCCTTCCCATATATTGACTTTGAGTCAACTAAAAACAGAGACCATTGGATGTTTGAGAGAACTGTAGCTGAATGCATTAGTTATTTCATAACATGAAATAAAGATATCTGAAGCCCGCAAGACTTAATTAACTCTGTGATAGCAAGATAAAGTTGGAAAAGGCTGGCTACATTGGCAATGTTATTTGATTTGATTGTTTGTATTAGACATAATTACTCCTTCAATCATAGACAACTTGTTTACTGTATTATTGCTACTGCTACATTATTATACTCAGCTAATGAAGGTCCGCTTACAATTTAAGGTGTACAAATTATATATCAATTAGCCCTCTAACTCCTACAACTTCTTAATAAGTTGAAGGAAAATGACTGGAAGTAGACAGAATGAAAACAATTGGCGTCCTCTCATTGAAAGGGTTAAGAACACAACAATTAATTATCGAATTGTTATGGCCAATGTCATACCTTTATTTGAACAGACCGACTTCTTTAACATATTTATAAATATCCTCATAAGTTTACTCAATACACACGTTTCTTTATGAATTTTGGTGAGTTCATAGGAAGTTTGTTGCTACATTGCGTGATGACGAAATCCATTCATTGTTCAAAGTTGTCTCTCTCTCTCTCTCTCTCCCTCTCTCTCTCACATAGACTGCGAGGTCAAATTATTGAAGTCTGTAAAATACTTAACCCAAAAACGGCGACCGTCCTCAATAGAGTTTTTTCTGGTGCACTGCGACCGTCCTCAATAGATGCAGAGCATAAATAAAACCTTAGAAAACACCCCAGTGGCACTCAAAACAAAGCAATTTGTGATTAGGTGAGATAATTCCCTTCCATTACTTGCTACCACTCCTACATGTGTCCCAACCCTATCCCCTTCCCCCCTCCTCAATTATCAGCTATTTTTCTTCTTATTCCCCCTTTTATCGGGTAATTTTTGCTTGAATTTCCCCCTCCCGGTCCCTTTAACCCCTTCAGACTCATATGACGCAGAGGTTGCCAGATTAGAAATAGAGTTCTCTCATTCTTATAATTACCTCTCCAAAATTAGTTTTCTGCCCACAGCTAACTCAAAGACAACTGCAGAGGTTGAAGTAATTAAACTAAAGGTTTCTAAATAACCCTGATGGTAACAAAGGCTTTAAAGTATCCCTAATCGGCTCAAAACCGCGTCATATGTCGGAGAGGGTTAACACGGGTGAGGCAGCTAGAGATCCTTGCAACACAGAAATTTCTACTCAGACTCGCCAGTGTCGCTTCAGAGCTTGGAGAGGGAGGATATACGTCCCTCCAGCTCTCGCCTCATGATACGACCTTAAGGTAATAATACGTCTTTTTCACTCCCCAAATGCTATTCCCACTTTTTTTATTGCTCTTAAATATTCATATGTTCATAATAGGCGCAGATGGATAAGCAATAATTATATATATGTTACATATGACGATTTTCGTCAGAATAGAACCAACTACCTTCGCTTGGCGGGAGGGTTTGAACTATCATAGCTTCGTAGTTTATGGGTTAATGGAGTTGACAATGTGCAACCATGGCGGGTGCCGGCCAGACCTCCGTGTTTGCCTATAGATTTCCGAAGTTTTGGGCATATTGTCGCCTTGTAATTATTCCCGAAACGTGCATGAAGTGTTTTTGCATGGACTGATTAGTGAAGAAATAACAAATAACTATTTGTGTTGAGTGATAATAAGCTTAGTTAAAATAGGACTTCAGAGACTATCAAACCTTCTGGATTATTAGGTCAACACACACGTCAAGAATAGTGTTAAACCTAGACGCCTTTCTCGAGAACTCCAGTCCCGTGTGCTATATGCGAAACACATTGTTTGCCCTACTTATAAAAACAGCTACCAGAGGGTTCACCTTCATTGGCCAATTATAGTGAACGGTGTAAGATCTCTATTGAACCAAACTCGAAATGTCTCCTAGCGGCTCGCTTGGTGTAGTGACTAGCGTCTCGGACTTCCACCCAGAAGGCCCGGGTTCGCGCCCACGCTCGGCGCATTAAAGATTTTTCACAAGCACTGAGTCGTTACCATCCCTCATGAGCAAAGGGATGGGGTGGTAGTACAGGACCCCAATGGAAATACGCCTAATCAGCCTTATTGAGCTATCCTTAGCTAGCTTAGCATGCGCTAGCTTTAAGAACTATTATTATTATTATTATTATTACTAGTGAAGAAATAAGCCTTATTCTGGAGAATCCGCAAAAAGCGTACGGTACCGGGACTTGGTGTAAATGCCCCTTTCTTTTCATAACGAGTGATTCAAACTTGAAGAGGATGAATTAAACTTCAGTTCACTCAAAGAGAAGTAGATTGCATAAAAACAATCAATGCTGCTCAAAAGGATTAAATAATATCTATGAAGAAGGAAAATGTGTCTCTAAAGATGAAACAAACAGAAGAACACATGGACAAGCTAAAACAGAGAATGGACTACCAAGATGACTATTCCAGGCGAGAAAAAATTCACATTGATGGTGTAATTGAAAATCACAAAGAGACCTGGGAACATGTTAAAAAATAAAGTACAACAAATTTTGAAAGACAACTTGAAAGTGGATGAAGTGTAGCTGAAAAAAGTTAATCGGTTTAGTGACTTGCTTCATCGTCGGACTAGGGGTCCTCAGGGGCCCAGGACCATCATAGCGCACTTTCATAGTTTCAAGGATCGTCAGTAGGCCTTGCGCAGAGCATTTATGCTGAAAGATATCTTCTTCAATGAGGATTTGTGTGAGGCATTGGTGTATGTGCAAAGAATCTGTTACCAGAGCTGAGAGAGCCCCTTAGTTGGGAAGATTGCTATTTTAAACCATACCAAGCTGGTGATATGAGAGACGAAAGGACCAACGGGGAGAGAATGGGCGGTATTGTGGGGGCGAGGTTGGATGGGCAGCCTCTTGAGGCCAGTGTGTGTATGTGTGTGTGTGTGTGGGGAGGGGGGGGGGGGGGTGTCAGTGGAAGCAGCATGCAGCCTCCTTCATCCGGTGGTGAGGGCACTGAGGATGGTGAGTTGCCTCCAACGGTGGTGACTGAGGTGTGGGAGTTCCATTCTAACGCTTAGCAAAATGTGCAAGCAAGGCAGTCAAAGAAAAAGCAATGTTTCTGAATATTTTATTTTATTTTATTTTTTCTATGTGGATTACGGAAACACAAGGCAAAACTGCCTGTGACGAGTGCCTCCCCCAGACTTGAAAGATTGACAGGGCCAAAATCAAGGAATGTTCAAGCCAAAATGTCTGGACACACAGAGTTTGAAGCAATTTAAGTCATAGGATGAGGGAAAGATTGATTCAGGGAGATAATTCCAGAGTTAAGCTGTTGAATAAAAGAAAGATTGGGAGTATCATTTCACTCTTGAGTTGGAGAGTTGCACAGAGTAGAGGTGGGATTGTGTTGCACAATGGGTACTATGTACCCTACGTAGAGGAGGTGGTATACACTGAGAGAGTTCTGAGGAACACCGATTATTGTAGTAGCGGTAGAATAGCGAGAGAGATACAACATTGCGGCGAAGAGAGAGAGATTGCAGAGAATTGGTGAGTGGACGTGAGTTAATGAGACGGAAAGCTTTCTTTTCTACTTTGTCTAGAAGTGCTGTGTGAGAGGATCGTCCACACACGTGTGAACAGTACTCAATACATGGACGCATTGTGCCCCTGTACAAAGCAAGAAGCTGCGCAGGGGTAAAGAAACCCCGGACACGGTTGAGCACACCCAGCTTCTGAGAAGCTGTTTTAGCAAGAGTGGTAATATGGTCTTTCCAAGAGAGATCAAAAGAAAAAGAGACACCAAGAATATTAAGAGAAGATGAAGGGTTAATTTGTATGTTGTCGAAGAGTAAGTCATAGTTTTCTGGAAGGGGGCTACGAGTAGACAGATGGAGTAATTGAGTTTTGGAAACATTGAAAGTAACAAGATTTTCTCAGCTCCAATTAGAGATAGTAGAAAGATCAGAAGATAGATGTTTTATGGCCTCCTTACATAAGTTTTGGAGTTCCTGCTGTGAGTGATTTCGTGGAAGGCTAGTGGAATAGTGTAATGTAGAGTTGTCCGCATATATGAGTGAATGGGGCTGGAGGTGCAATTGAGAAGGTCGTTAATGAATAATAGGAAGAGAATTGGAGATAGGACAGAACCCTGAGGAACACCGGAGTTGATAGATTGAGGAAGTGAACAGTGGCCGCCCACAACCGCAGCTATAGAATGGCCAGAAAGGAAATTAGAGACAAAGGCACAGATGGAGGGATAGAAACCGAAGGAGGGTAGTTTGGAAATGAGAGATTTGTGCCAGACTCTATCAAAGACCTTCGATATCTCTAGCGCAACAGAAAAAGTCTCACTGAAGACCTGAATGGAGGATGACCAAGAGTTAGTAAGATAAGAAAGATCACCGGTAGAGCAGCCCTTAAGGAAGCCATACTGGCGGTCCGAGAGTAGGTTATGGGTAGATAAATGCTGAAGACATTTTGAGGTAAGAATAGTTTTAAAAACTTTAGAGATTCAAGAAATTAGAGTGATTGGAAGATAATTGGCAGGTTGAAAGTGGTCACCCTTCTTTGGGGCAGGTTGAATGAGAGCGAACTTCCAGCAAGAAGGACGTTCGAGGAAAGACAGAGATAAAAGAGTTTGCATAGGCAGGGACTCAGAATGGAAGAACAGTTTTTGAGGACAACAGGAGGCACACCATTCAGTCTGTATGCTTTCTTAGTATTAAGCCAAGAGTGGGCATTAAGTATATCTTTAGAAGTGATTAGAAGTAAGAGAGAGGTAGGAATAGCACCGGAATTATGCAAGGTAGAGTTTTTTGCAAAAGTTTGAGCAAAGAGTTTAGCTTTGTCAGTGGAAGGAATAACAGTGGTGCCATCGAGAGTGGAAAAGAGGAGGGAAAGATGAGGAAGTAAAATTGTTGGAGAGGTTTTTGGCTAGATGCCAGAAAGCTTGGAAAGAGCTAGAGTTAGAAAGTTTAGAACATATAGTATTGATCAAAGAGGTTTTGACAAGTCGAAGAACAGATTTGGCTTGATTCCAGGCAGAAATATAAAGTACAAGATTCTTGAGTTTGAAGGCGATGGTACTGTTTAAATGTGGACAGTAGTAAAACAAGCGTGAGTAAACCAGGATATTTTTTGCATTAGACAGAGAGAAAGAAAATAGAATGTATATTTCCATGCCCAAGAGGATTACCTCGGTAATGCATTCAGCACACTCCGAGGATCCCTGGCCACGGAAGCAAAAATTATTCCATGGGAAATCAAAGAAGTACTGCCGAACAGCCTCCCAGTCGGCAGCGCCAAAGTACCACAAGTGCTGCCGGCTGGGAGGATCGGTTTACCGTTCTGTAGAGATAGCACAGGTAACAGAGATAAGGTTATGATAGGAGGAGCCCAACGGAGAGAAAAGATTTACAGTGCAGGCAGAAGGATTAGAGGTTAGCAATAAGTCAAGGAAGTTCTGCTGATCTCCAAGGTGGACAGGAATATGAGTAGAGTGCTAGTCTAACTGCTCTAAGTAATTTAGGATAGAAAATATGTAGGCTTGTTCACCAGGTTGGTCAGTAAAATGAGAGGAGAACCATTGGCGGTGGTGAACATTGAAATCTCCTAAGATGAAGATTTCAGAGAAAAGGAGATTGATAGGATGTGTTCCACTTTAGAATTTAGATAGTCACAAAATTGAGGAAAGTCAGTAGAGTTAGGATTATAGATGGGCAGCACAGACATATTTAGTTAGAGAGTGACAGGAAAGTTTAAGCCACAGAGTTGAACATTCAGAAGAGACTAATTCGTGAACACGAGAGCAAGTGAGTTTGTTGTGCGCATACTCACATCATCCACCTTTGGCTTATAATCTAGGATAGAGAAAATGGGAAGATACAGAGAAGGGGCTGCCGGCAGTTGCTTCAAACATTCGAGTCTCAGCAAGGAAAAGAATATCAGGTTTGTTGGAGGAGAGATGGTGTTCAACAGATGGAAAGTTAGAGGAAAGGCCATGAATGTTACAGAAATTGATAGTAAGAGTGATTGACAGGACGTGGTCCAGAGTATTTTGATGGGTCGTCTGATGAAGGACGGTTAATTATGGGGGCATTTGTGGTCTCCCCCCTCCCTTTCCCTCGGGGACTCCGAGGTTAGATTTTCTTAGATACTGAGATGGGCTAGGTAGGAAAGCAAACATTGCCACAGAACTGAAATTACCTATTTTGTTAAAAGGAAAGTTTATTATTGAAGGGAATATATATTACGAAAATTATTAGCATGCTAACATAATGAGAATATATTTTCCATGAAGAGTCACAAAGAAATAAGTGACTCTTATATAATTTCCTTCAAGTAAATTTATATATATGGACCTAATATCAAATAGTGAATAACGCCCAAAGTGAAAATCTGTCATAAGAATGTACAATTCTGAGGGACGAGATCATACACTGCGTCCATAGTGTTCAATCCCTGGTAGATCATTTGAATTTATCTCAAAAGTGGGGAATGCAAATACTACAGAGAGAAAGTACCTGAACAAGTCCAAGCGGACTATAGGTCCGTACGGCCGTGTTAACCGAGGCGCATGGAGTGGCGCACAGAGCAAAATTTAAAAAATGGGCTCTGTTACAGCCTAGAGGATCGATCAGAGTATATGCATGAGAAAAATAATTACAATTAGTTCTGTAATAACCGAGAAATAGCAATTTTTAATATGCATCGCCCTAACAAGAACAAGAAGAACAACGAAATGGGTAAGCCCTAGAGGTCCTTCACTTCGCTCACGGACCTAATAAAAAGGTTTATGAAATATAGTCAATGTTCGCAAATAACTGTCAAAATTATTCCAACCCTTAGGTATAAGATTAATATTTTATACAACATATACTACTTATTCATAAGCAAATTCCATCTAAAAATCAAACAGTAAGGATGTGTTAACTCCAAGGCTTGTGCCGCGGCGCACAGGACGAAATGTAAAAATAGGGCTCTGTTACGGCCTAGAGGATTACACAGAGTATATGCATGTGAAAGATCATTACATTTTGTTCAGTAATAACCGAGAAATAGCAATTTTTAATAAGGGTCGCCCTAACAACAACAACAACAACAATGGTATGAGTAAGCCCTAAAGGTCCTTGCTTCGCACGGACCAAAAAACATTATGGGTAAACGTTACGTTATGAAAACAACGTAGAGTCGAGTCAGTCGTTAGAATAAATTCTTTTACCAACCTATGATTTTCATTATGCAGGGATTACATATTGCTGGGAACAGTTTCGAAATAATAGTTAACACCCAATTCACTCAACAGTTTTTAAAAATATGCCAAGGAAAGTTTATTCGAAATATGATTATTATTCATTATAATGTAAACTAGTCAAGCAAACTAATCGCACATACAACGCACTATCGTCACATTCAAACTAATCGCACATACAACGCACTATCGTCACATTCAAACTAATCGCACATACAACGCACTATCGTCACATTCAAACTAATCGCACATACAACGCACTATCGTCACATTCAAACTAATCGCACATACAACGCACTATCGTCACATTCAAGGAATTAGTCAATTTGGGAAGTCTGGGACGTTCTGGTAAATTTAACTAAATTATGCATGAATAAAGAAACTACAATTTATGTCAAATTGTTCTATTAAAATCAAATTTACAATTTGACAAGATATTTACAACAGTACAAAATTCATACAGCACTCACTAACGGTAGTGCTATCGTGTAGGTACCCGTCAGCATAACATGGACAGTTGACCCCTACCAATTACTACCCTACAAAATACCTACATTTATCGTACAAATAAACTAAGGATATCCCAAAGGCAAGTAATTGATACTATCAAAAATGAATATATATAATACTATAAGTATAACTGCAAACTAAGAAGCAACAACAGATTTAAACAAAAGTGCTCTTTTAACAAGAACAATATATTTGAGAAAAAAACAAATCAGTAATAGAAAAAATAAACAATCAATACATACAGACAGAAAGTAAGCAGAGGTTAAACGAGAAACTCCAAATTATAAATGCTTTATAAAAATTATGGAGATCAAATTTTAGAATACAGTCACAATAATTGACCTTAAAGGGATTACATTTATGTAACAATTTACTTGCATCAAACCCTCTGTCTACTAAGAGTCTGTATAGTAACCTAGATCTAGCCCAAAATGAAGTAATCTACTTTAGTGCAAATTTTACAATATCATATTAGCTGGGAATAAAAACAATTATAACTTATTTCAATATCGATATTACTATTAGAGAAAGGAAAGTTGATTACGTTAAAATTAAAATCGTCAACTTTGTGATATACACTGTTCATTAACAATCTGTATATTTATATCAAGAACATTTTCAACTACATAAATTTTACGTTACCAGTTTTATTTGTATAATGAAAATGATGGGATGGTAAAGAGCTTATTCCGACGACTGTACATACGTCCAAAATATATTAACTCCATCCGTGTAGTTCTGAGTCATGTGGTATAATTAAAATATATTAACTCCATCCGTGTAGTTCTGAGTCATGTGGTATAATGAAAATATATTAACTCCATCCGTGTAGTTCTGAGTCATGTGGTATAATGAAAATATATTAACTCCATCCGTGTAGTTCTGAGTCATGTGGTATAATGAAAATAATGTACATCACTTTACAGGGATATATTTAAATATTTCATAGCTTACAATACTATCACAACAACCAGACACCACACGTAGATATATAGATAGGTAGATAGATAGTTTGATTGGTAGGTAGATATATATAGTTAATGTTTAGGCAAGAGAGAGAGAGAGAGAGAGAGAGAGAGAGAGAGAGAGAGAGTACTGTACACACATATACAATCAAATAATTATAATTGGTGGTTTATATTATTGTCCAGTATTCATACAGATCATAATAGGTATAAATGAATATAGGAGATTGCTCCAAATCATTATCACACACACAATTATCAAATTATATATTGTCGCATTAAGATTGATAAAAGTTGCTTTGGATTGCTATAAAAGGCTCAGATCTTTGTTTGTGCATAACAAATAACACGAACTTAAAGAATGAAGCTACAAACCGAGATATGACTTCGATAACGTGCTCTTATTAGAAAATAATAACCTAGATTAAAGTTTGTGAAGTTCTGTTGAGAGTTGATAACGAGTTGTAGGATTAAAATGCTAATCATCAGATTGTCATAGTTTATATTTTCAAAATGTTGTGTTAACTTGCCGTATAGCCTAATTGTTTGTACAATTTAAAACAAGTAGTGTTCCACTGTCCTGCAACTATATAATATATATACTGTATATACTGTATATATATATATATATACATACACAGTATATAATTTATATATATATATATATATATATATATATATATATATACTGTATATATATATATATACATATACAGTATATATATATATACATATACAGTATATACATATATACATATATATATATATATATATATATAAAATATATATATATATATATATATATATATATATATATATATATATATACACATATATATATACAGTATATATATGTCGAAGGAGAACTATCTCATACATGTTTTATTTTTGTATGAATTTACATGAAGTAAAGCCTAGTACACAACTGCATTTTGACTTTCTATCAATCATATAATTTAAAGTATTTCTTAAACTGATCAGCAATTCCTAAAGTATTGCAAGGAACGGGTTAACCTGTATGTCGCTCTTATTACCAAAAAAAAGGGGGGTAAGGTGTTACCTTCCCCATCCCCAAATAATATACTAAAATATATAGTAATGATAAACATAATAATGATAATAATTATAATAAGAATATTGAAAAACAATTATTATAATAATAAAATATCGAAATTGTCATAATGACATAACAATACCGACATATTTATATTTAGTTCCATAATCAAAACGATAGGTGATGTTTGCAAATACTGTATAGGCGACACACAAATAGCCACTTCCTCGTTGTTACTTATGCACATAACTATTATGTTTATAGTGTACATGTGCTGTACAGTCCAGGTCAGTTCATTGTTGACACTTGGAGGATCTAAACGGTGCAATCGTTGTTGTTGTTGTTGTTGTTCCCCAGGCTGTCTGGCCGAACAGCCCCAAGGTCTCAAGCAAGGCCAAGGCCATAAACGAGTGCCCCCACAAAATCCTCCCTGCTTACCACTAACAAAGCCCGGGTGACCGAAGCCACTCCAAGGCAGGGAGCTGAGGAGGGTGCGGAAATGCCCGGGAAACCAAAGCCCCACCCAAGGCCCTGTGCCCCTCAGCAATTACGAAGGGAAAGTTGAGGGGTAAGGGAAAAATGTGACACTTTGGCTCCCAATCTGCCAACTTCTAGGTTGGCAGTAGGGAGGTCAATCCACGGAAAAGACGCCGCCACTTGAGATCTAGAAGATATATAAGTAAAAGGAACAGTCAGAGTAAGCTATGGGTATGGCAGAGATCGCTCAGTTCTCACTCGGATAGACCAGCCCATCACCACATGACTAGAACCCAATCCTCTCAGCATCAGCTAGGAAAGGCCCTAGAAAGCTGCCTTTGGCGGGGGGATAGCTCCCCTATTTCAACTCCTTTCGGGGTTGGACACCCGCCCATAATCGTTGCTCTGAATAACTTAATTAAAGTTCAGTTTGGCTTGTCAAATTGAATGTTGTGCAGGTCTGTTTGAGCATGTGTGTGAGTGGTTGGATTGAGCAGATTTGTGAAGTCTGCGCAATATCATCAAACACACGCAAGGTTGATGGTTTGTGCAGTTGTGTGAGGTTTGAACACACTTTCAAACCACTGGTAGCCTGCACACTCATAAATACCAGTCAGAGTATGTGTGTGAATGGTCTAATAGTATATACAGTCCTGGGACTCCTGTGCAATTTATGAAGCCACTGGAACATATTCATACAGGCCAGTTTGAGCATGTGTGTAAGTAGTTTGATGGTTTGTAGTCCTGTGCAGCCTTCATATATCTAAAAGCTGCTCACCTCTCTAAAGGTTTGTGCATGCTTGTAGAAATAATAAAGTCACACACATATTCACACATAACGTTAGTGTTATCTGTGTGACAGACCAAATACCATGTCTGTGTCAGCCTATAAGTTCAATATACTTAAAAATTATGTGATATATACAATTGTCCACAAAAATAAGATACAATCCCATTTAAATCACTGTTAATCTAATTGTATAATTATGTGTAACTGGGAAATCCAAAACTGCTTAAAAACACCGTAAATATTAAAATTAATTGCAACTCGAAAATTCAATAGCTCATCACTGATTATCAACATAAATATGTATGTAGCCTACAATGCCACAATACTGAAAATAATTAGTTGTCTACAATTTTAATAATCCAATACCAGTTCAAATGTTATGAAGGACACATATCTATTACAGTTTTTGGAATACTCTCAAACTGTAATACACATATAATATATATAATATATATATATATATATATATATATATATATATATATATATATATATATATACAGGGTATCCCAAAATAGGCGTGCAAAATTTCAGGATATGTTTATGTGCATGATCCTCAGCTTAAAATGTTCTATAACAAACATTGAAACCGTTCATTAAAGAAATATTGAAGGTGTTATATTGTGTCCTCTCCCACACCACTGTAATGGCCTCTTCCATGTCAAATGGTTTCCATCAAGTCCAATGTGAGCTAGGTTGTCTCTAATCATTTTTGTAACCTACCTGTCCCAAAAAATTGTCAAGATTTTCCAGCCCCGGCTACGCATTACATAAATATTCCCCGAAACCCGGGTGTTTTGGCCGAAAAACGTCTAGGCTAGGCTACCGTATATTTGTTAATCTGACTGCTTCCCGCATTCCCGCGCATCCCCAAGCGTAGCTGTGTTATTTACCTGTAGAATGGTGTTAAGTAGAGCTCTCTAAGTCAACTGGTTGAGTTGTGATGATGATTTCATTGGAGATAACTTTATGGCAAAAACAGCCACTTTACACTACTTTTCGATACTTAACAACAACATACAGGCACACACGAACAAGCGACGCTCTCCTTCTTGTGGCCGGAGATGCGGGGCGTCGGTCCAGCCGGCTGTTGTTTACATGCGTCGGACCGACGCCTCGCACACGAAGCTCACAGGCTTTCAACCACTGGGTGTTCAAGAGCCCTTCCGGGTACCTGTTATATGCTTTTGTATGGGCGTTCAAGAGCCCTTCCGTGTTGTAGGGGTTAAAAAACTATAAATATTACAAATATCAGTTTTAAATTCTTCATAACTACAAGTGTCCATTCAAATACTATGAAGATGCCCAAGTCTAAGCCTGTCAGTCAAAGTCTCTTATGATACCCACTTCAGTCTCTTGTAATAATACCTTTAGTCCCTTATAATACCATCTTCAGTCTCTTATAATACCATCTTCAGTCCCTTATAATACCATCTTCAGTCTCTTATAATACCATCTTCAGTCCCTTATAATACCATCTTCAGTCTCTTATAATACCATCTTCAGTCTCTTATAATACCATCTTCAGTCTCTTGTAATAATACCTTTAGTCCCTTATAATACCATCTTTAGTCTCTTCAACAAAAAAGGGCCAACTCAGACCTACTTCAAAATAGGATACATTTTTACAATTTTTCAGTAGAAAAATGTTCCGGCCAAAAGTAAATTTCTTAAAAAGTTACAGACTCGCTATCACTCGCTCAGATAATAATGGACACCTGAATGTTACAGACTCCCTATCACTCGCTCAGATAATAATGGACACCTGAATGTTACAGACTCGCTATCACTCGCTCAGATAATAATGGACACCTGAATGTTACAGACTCGCTATCACTCGCTCAGATAATAATGGACACCTGAATGTTACAGACTCGCTATCACTCGCTCAGATAATAATGGACACCTGAATGTTACAGACTCGCTATCACTCGCTCAGATAATAATGGACACCTGAATGTTACAGACTCGCTATCACTCGCTCAGATAATAATGGACACCTGAATGTTACAGACTCGCTATCACTCGCTCAGATAATAATGGACACCTGAATGTTACAGACTCGCTATCACTCGCTCAGATAATAATGGACACCTGAATGTTACAGACTCGCTATCACTCGCTCAGATAATAATGGACACCTGAATGTTACAGACTCGCTATCACTCGCTCAGATAATAATGGACACCTGAATGTTACAGACTCGCTATCACTCGCTCAGATAATAATGGACACCTGAATGTTACAGACTCGCTATCACTCGCTCAGATAATAATGGACACCTGAATGTAGTGAAGCGTCTTATCATCAACAAACTTATGAGGTGGAATGTCTTAAAATCTCCAAACTAAGGGAATGAAACAGGAGAGGTCCTAAGAGACCCCCCTCGGACCAAATATGATTGAAAAGGTAGTCAAGGCGAGTCAATTTCAATTTATCTCAAAATAAAAGATGTCCATTTCAAATTACGTCATGATTACCATTGTCTGCAACTGTAAGCTTCTTAGTCACTTCCACCAGTCATTTAGTTTCTTGCTTAACAGTGTAGATGGTGCACATGTTCCTATTTTTGCATATTTTGTTTACCATGTCCCTTAAATCTCTCCAAGCAAAAAAACATTTCCACTCTTCCCTTCCCTCTTCAACTGTTCAAGTTAAGTTTGTAAAATTTTCAGTAGAAAAATGTCCCGGCTAAAGGCCAGTTTCATCCAAATAGCAGGCTTATTATCGCCTACCATGACAAAATCGACACCACTATAGAGTTAAATGTCTTAAAATGGCTAAACTAAAGGGATGAAGAGGGTGTATAATTATGCTCTCTGTGATTATTCGTTATCATTAATAATGTAGATGCTGCAGCAGGCGACCCTCCCCCCAGCATGACCCGTGGTGAGGGAGTCAGACTTGTTGCCCTTGCCCAGGTCGTCCTCCCCCAAGTGTACCACAATGGCCCGGCCCACCACGGACCGCTCACCCCACAGATTCACAAAGGAGTCCAACATCTGAAGAAAAAAAAAACATGTTATAGTCAGGGGTTTATTATTTTTTCAGCGGACTTCTCTTCATATTAATTACTCGGCTATTATACAGTTTGTATAGCCAATTAGACGCTCCACGGAGACGCTTCTTGGGGTGGCCACCAGATGGAGAATGGTCGCTTTGGGGACAGTGACTGGACGACACGGCCCATGGAACAACTCGGCTCGGACAGCTCGGCCCACTTTTGGACAACTCGGCCACGACGGCGAGACAGCTCGGCCCCATGTTATGTTATGGTTATAGGTTAGGTTAGGTTAGGTTAGGTTATGGTTAGATAGGGACATAGTGATTCCAAAATGATAAATACTAGAAATAAAAGTTAATGAATTGTCACTGGTTTGATGAAACAAAAAGATAGATAGCCTACATAAATAGATAGGGACATAGCTAGTGATTCCAAAACGATCAATATATCCATCTATATCGTTTTTATGTTGTCGAAGCAAATAAGGGTTGTGAAAGGCAGAGATGTCTCGCAATTAACACTGGGCCGAGCTGTCTCGGTTTTACTGGGCCGAGCTATCTCGCCGTGGGCCGAGCTGTCCGAGCCGAGCTGTCCCGTGGGCCGAGTAGTCTGGCATTCTTTGGGGACGAACCATAATATTTTTTAGGTAAAAAAGAAATATACCAAGATTATGCGTTATATACCATTAGCAGCTATTAGTATGATTTTTGAAGCAGTTTTTGTGTGTTTAATCTGTAGCATATTCGCTCTTCGTAAATATAAAACTAGATTTCTCTGAATGTCTCCAACCTTTGTACAAAATATATTATCGCTTCAGTTCCTCTATTCAGAGGTTTATGAAGTAAATAATTCATCCAATGTAAGTTTCTTAGAAGTGTTTGACATTATATAGTGCTTAAACCTCACGTAGAGTAGAATATTATAATAGTCCATAAAATAGGACGGCATGCGTGAGAATCTAGGCTTCCTTAGCCCCGCCCCTCACCTCCCTTGGCCCGCCCCGCGTTTAAATATACCCTTCAAACCATTACTGCTAGATCTCTCCGTAGCACAGTCGGTATGGTTCCCGCTTACCACTGGGAAAACCAGTGTTCGATCCAATTCGAATTCAGTGTATTATATATTTTGCATTTTGTTATATTTGTTATTTTGGATATTTTTGTTATATTTTAGGGTAGGGTTAGGGTAGGGTTAGGTTAGGTTAATCTAATCGAATCTAATAGATGTACAGTCACGAACATAAATACTGCGACACCAACCAGATTATGTTCGCCCTTTCATCTCCAAAGGTATTGCTAAACTTTATATTCAAACTCAATTATTTCTTTATTTCATTCTAGCTACCGTCAGACGACTTTATTCAGCTCAATATAAACCTCTCGTGATGAAGGAGTTGAAGTTATCTGGTTGTTGTCGCAGCATTTATGTTCGTGACTGTACATTTGAGGGGCGGGGCCAAGGACAGCCTCCATGGCCTCCCTCCTGCCATATCCTCGTATAAATACGCGTCCATACGTTTAGTGAGTTTTAACGATAGTTTAACTTACTGACAGTAGCTTATTCCACTGTAAACAATTCTACTATAACAAGTGTTTATTATATAAACTATTTCTATAAGGATTTGGTGCTTAGCAAGTTAACATTCATACTTTGCAAGCAATTTGTGGATTCTCATATATATTTTTTTTCGCCATGTGTAGCCTAATGATTATAGGGTTATAGTTGATACATATATTAATTGTGTGTGCATAAATATATATGTTACTACCAAAAAAACACCATTTGTGAATGTAGTGTCTTTTAAATAAAGCTGGATATATTGTTGAGTTGCCTAATTTATTACCGCTTGTCCTATGCCCTGCGGCTATACGACCATCCTCCATCTGGTGGTCACCCAAAGAAGCTTGCCCGTGGCGCGTCTAATTATGAGGATCACTGTGGAAACGTGGCTTTAACCCTTTCACGCATGTGTGGACGCAAAGGTTGCTGATTACCAATCATAAATAGAGTTCTCTCAATCTTATAATTACCTCTCCAAAATTAGTTTTCTACCCACAGCTAACTCAAAGACAACTGCAGAGGTTGAAGTAACTACACTAAAGGTTTCTAAACACCCCTGATGGTCACAGCGGCTTTAAAGTATCTCAGAAGAGGCTCAAATCGCGTTCTGTGCGTGAAAGGCTTAATATGGTGCAGAGTGAACTGTATTATTTATCCATTAATAATGATCAAGATATCAGCTGCTATTATATAAAGGTTTTTGCCAGCTTAAATCAACTATATTATAATGGTTATTCCAAGTCTACCATATGAACAAGGATGCTTGGTGTTATTCTAAGCTATAATGATTAGTCTACAATCATCATAAAAGTATTACAGTAGATGTTATTGAAAGCTATAATGATTATAATCTGCAATCTGCAACAGGAAATATATTAATTGAGTGTTACTAGAGATAATAATTAGTCTACAATCTGAAACAGGACAGTATATTGATATGAGTACTGGCTCCCGAGAGCTATACTCATCTGAAACAGGACAGTATATTGATATGAGTACTGGCTCCCGAGAGCTATACTCATCTGAAACAGGACAGTATATTGATATGAGTACTGGCTCCCGAGAGAGCTATACTCATCTGAAACAGGACAGTATATTGATATGAGTACTGGCTCCCGAGAGCTATACTCATCTGAAACAGGACAGTATATTGATATGAGTACTGGCTCCCGAGAGCTATACTCATCTGAAACAGGACAGTATATTGATAGGAGTACTGGCTCCCGAGAGCTATACTCATCTGAAACAGGACAGTATATTGATATGAGTACTGGCTCCCGAGAGCTATACTCATCTGAAACAGGACAGTATATTGATATGAGTACTGGCTCCCGAGAGCTATACTCATCTGAAACAGGACAGTATATTGATATGAGTACTGGCTCCTGAGAGCTATACTCATCTGAAACAGGACAGTATATTGATATGAGTACTGGCTCCCGAGAGCTATACTCATTGATATGAGTACTGGCTCCCGAGAGCTATACTCATTGATAGGAGTACTGGCTCCCGAGAGCTATACTCATTATGAGTACTGGCTCCCGAGAGCTATACTCATTGATATGATTACTGGCTCCCGAGAGCTATACTCATTATGAGTACTGGCTTCCGAGAGCTATACTCATTATGAGTACTGGCTTCCGAGAGCTATACTCATTATGAGTACTGGCTCCCGAGAGCTATACTCATTGATAGGAGTACTGGCTCCCGAGAGCTATACTCATTCATATTGCTAATGATGAATAAACTGACAGCAACAAAAGGTAATACAAAGTCAACAACTTACAAAAAGTAATTAGATTAATAGAATATTGGTGGCAACAATAATTAATAGAATATTGGTGGCAACAATAATTAATAGAATATTGGTGGCAACAATAATTAATAGAATATTGGTGGCAACAATAATTAATAGAATATTGGTGGCAACATAATTAATAGAATATTGGTGGCAACAATAATTAATAGAACACGGAGCAACAATAATTAATAGAATATTGGTGGCAACAATAATTAATAGAATATTGGTGGCAACAATAATTAATAGAATATTGGTGGCAACAATAATTAATAGAATATTGGTGGCAACAATAATTAATAGAATATTGGTGGCAACAATAATTAATAGAATATTGGTGGCAACAATAATTAATAGAATATTGGTGGCAACAATAATTAATAGAATATTGGTGGCAACAATAATTAATAGAATATTGGTGGCAACAATAATTAATAGAATATTGGTGGCAACAATAATTAATAGAATATTGGTGGCAACAATAATTAATAGAATATTGGTGGCAACAATAATTAATCTACAATCTGGCATTCAATATACTACTGAGAGATGACTATAATAAGTGTATATATATATATATATATATATATATATATATATATATTCACGGTGATTCCAAACTCTAACAACAAATTTTAGGAGGAAAGAGATGAGCATATCTATAATAGCAAAATCTAAGTAAACAAACATAATAAAAATAACTAAAAACAAGTTAGAGGACTTATGTTCTTAGCAGCAGAAGCAGTGTTGCATTCAAGTTTACAAACTGGACAGGAGATTGGTGTGTTAACTAACTGTCATTGAAAATTAGATAAAAGGGTAAGGGGGTAGGGTTTATTCTTTGGTCTATTTATTCATTTATATGTTTATTTTTTAGTTTCCTCGCTTGACCTCCATCAAGCTTAAAAAAAACACATCGTAGACCCTCTGGCAAGATAAAACACATCGTAGACCCTCTGGCAAGATAAAACACATCGTAGACCCTCTGGCAAGATAAAACACACCGTAGACCCTCTGGCAAGATAAAACACATCGTAGACCCTCTGGCAAGATAAAACACACCGTAGACCCTCTGGCAAGATAAAACACATCGTAGACCCTCTGGCAAGATAAAACACATCGTAGACCCTCTGGCAAGATAAAACACACCGTAGACCCTCTGGCAAGATAAAACACATCGTAGACCCTCTGGCAAGATAAAACACATCGTAGACCCTCTGGCAAGATAAAACACACCGTAGACCCTCTGGCAAGATAAAACACACCGTAGACCCTCTGGCAAGATAAAACACACCGTAGACCCTCTTGCAAGATAAAACACATCGTAGACCCTCTTGCAAGATAAAACACACCGTAGACCCTCTGGCAAGATAAAACACACCGTAGACCCTCTTGCAAGATAAAACACATCGTAGACCCTCTTGCAAGATAAAACACATCGTAGACCCTCTTGCAAGATAAAACACACCGTAGACCCTCTTGCAAGATTAATTTGTACATTTTTTTTGGTAGAAGATATGCTGCGGTCGAAGGCCGGCTCGCTATCGCGATCCAGGAAAAAATCAACACCTTAATGGCTCGAAAAGTCCTAATATATTCACAAAGAAATGGGGTGAAAGGTCTTAAAATCGCCAAACTAATGGAAAGAACATCTTAAAATCTCAAAACTAATGGGGCTAAACATGAGGCAGAAGGGAGTCCAGAAAAAACAACCAAAATTGGGTTGTATATTGGTGCAACATAATGCGTATGATTATTACATCGGATTGATAAAGCCCAGGATTATTTAGATTATTGTTTGCTTAACTCGCTATTGATAAATGGTAATGGTGATATTACAGACAATCATGTAGCTGACACCTCAGCCAACCGTCTGACTTAATAATATATATATATATAACAATAATAATCGTCTGGTTACCGGTACTTATATTGCGCCTGTATCTCCTCCTTCGAGGATTCTCAAGCGTTTGACACTTCATTAATCAACCAGATACCATTACCCATCCCCCTTGCTCATGGGGAGACGGTAACCGCCGGCTATATCTCATAAAAACTTTTCAATCTGAGCGGGGATTGAACGCGAGACCTGCAAGATGTGAAGCAAGCACGCTATCAACTGAACCAGCCGGACGGCTGTATATATATATATATATATATATATATATATATATATATATATATATATATATATATATATATATCATATATAGAAATTTATCTGTGTGTGTGTGTGTGTTAAGTATATGCTATCATCCCAACCAACAGAGCCCAGGTGGCCACACAAGTAGGCCTACCATAAAGTGTAATCAGTGGTTGCGAGATAACAGAGAGAGAGAGAGAGGTGTAGGCTACTGCGTCGTTAACCATTTCCGTCAAACCAACATATTTGACTTTATAAGATACCGGCCCGGAATATCATTGGTAGGGTCAGGTGATCTTTACTGTATGAGTGGAAGGTCCATTTATTGATTGGAAGGTAACGCTATACAGGATACACAGGTTTAGTATACAAGATTTTTAATTATACATAGGTTGATGAATAATTACAGGATAGTAATAATATTACTATCTTGTAAGGAATTTAATATGAGTGCAGAAGGCACACAATTCTTTTTAAGTATTTAAGTATTACTAGGGGCAGTACAAGAATTTAACAGAGACCTTGGGGTATTAATGTCTGAAAATATGAGTTTCAAAGTACATAACCAGGTCAAAGTGGCGGCTGCGAAACGTCTAACGGGTTGGATTCTGCGTACTTTTAAAACACGCGGTGAAGTGCCTATGATAACGCTCTTCAAATCTCTAGTGCTACCGCGGCTTGAATACTGTAGCGTATTAACATCCCCATACAAAGCAGGTGAAATAAATGACGTAGAGAGTGTACAAAGAAATTTCACTTCGCATATAAGTTCGATAAAACATCTACACTATTGGGAGCGTTTAAGAGCACTGAATCTGTACTCACTGGAACGTAGAAGAGAACGTTACCTAATAATATACACGTGGAAAATCGCAGAGGGTTTAGTACCAAACCTACATACTCCGATAGTCATGAAATTCAGTGATAGGAGAGGCTGGGAATACGAAATCCCCCGGATGAATAACAGGGGTGCTATGGGCTCTCTGCGAGAGGGCTGGTTATCACACAGAGGCCCACGTCTCTTCAACAAACTCCCACGGCGAGTAAGAGACATGAGGGACATCTCGTTAGACAACTTCAAGAGAGCCCTAGATGTCGAACTGCAAAAAGTGCCAGACGAGCCCATCCTCGCAAGGGAGCGAGCTGTCGCTTCAAACAGTCTACTGCACCAAATCACCACCCATAACGAGGGGCGTTGCGCTCCTTGGTGCCGCTAGGTATCAAAAGGTAAGGTATGCCATTGCCGAGGTACTCAGGAGGAACGCAAAAGAGTTGCTCAAGACAGGGGGTGGATGACTCAAACCAAGAGTTGACGAAGTTACTCATGTGATTGCTGAGGTACTCAGGCATAGCCTAAATAAGATACATTACTTAAGATGGGGGTTGTATGACTCAAACGGAGAGTTGACGGAGTTGCTCACGTTGTTGCCGAGGCACTCGGGCGTAATCTGATGAGATATTCAAAACGTGGGTTATATAACTCAAACCAAGAGTAACGGAGTTGCCCACATCGTTGCTGACATACTCAGGTTTGACTCTAATGAGAACTCATGCCGGGGCTTGTTTAACTCTAACCAAAAGTTGGTAATGCTGCTCACGTCAGTGCCGAGTTATTCAGGCATAACTAGAATGAGACACTCAATATGGGGATTGTATAGCTTAAACCAAGAGTGACGAAGTTGCTCACGTATTTCCGAGGTACTCAGGCTTGACATAAATGAGATACTCAAGATGGAATTTATTTTTACTCCAACCACAAGTTGATGGAGCTGCTCATGTTGGTGCTGAGGTACTCCGGCATAAACCGAATGAGATACTCAAGCCGAGGGTTATATAACTCAAACCAAGAGTGACTGAGTTGCTCACGTCTGTGCCAAGTTACTCAGGTTTACCTCACGAGATACTCAGAGAGGGAGCTGCTATCCATATTGAGGTGAGCTACTGTCCTAGTCTGTCAGAGAGCATGGGGCAGGTGAGTTCCAGTACTTAGGAGGTGTAGCAGGTACCTTTCTGAGACAGGACTGTTTCATTGTGGTGATCCCGGCTCCCTGATATTCAGATTTCGACATTATTCTATATTATCCCATTTAGTGAACAGGCGCATTGTTTATTTTATTCTTTATTACACTATAGATGATTTTATGAAACTTATCTCAATTATCTCTCTTACTCCCCTGAACTCTTTCTACGTTTAATTATATATATTCTTATAGCAGCCAGAATAATATGAAAGAATGGTCATGGCTTACTGAAAGAAGTCATCCTACTGTCATATGATTTTACGCAGCATTGGAATGGTCTCTGTGAGTTTTAGGGGTCCCGTCAAGACACATAGTGGCTGCTACTTTGGTTTTGAAAAAAAAAAAAAAAAAACAAAAAAAAAAACATACCGGTATGAATAAGGAAACCTGGTTTCTTAATGCAAAATATATTGATTATATATTTGATGTATAAAATCATGATAAACAAACCTGGACATCAGCAATCAAGTTGTTACTCTCAATGTTGCCAAGGTCGCCTACATGTCGCTCCGTGTCGTTAGGCGCAGCATGGTTGAAGCCCCCTGGGTTGTAGTGTCCACCAGCGTCCGTACAGCCCCCCGCAGCCCCCGCCACACCCCATTGGTGCACGTGGAACCCATGGAGGCCGTTGCTCAGGCCTGGAGGAGGAGGGAACATAGTCAACTTTGTGTTATGGGAAGGAATAGTACAGTTAAAACAAATGTGATGAAGGTTAGGAGGAACCGTCCATGGAGTTCCAAAGGGACGAGGTGTATACAATAAAGTTGGTCTTAGGATTGGTGTGTATAGATTATAGTTGCAAGTATTGCTTTAGCCGGTAATAATATTATATAATATTGTATTTTCATTGCTGATCCATCCACGATGTCATAATGGTGTTGCCATGTCAACTATTTAGTTATATATATTTGTAAATTTATATTAGCTAATGTAGCCTAATACATAAGCACCTGTAAGAAGTATGCATTCAACATATTCAAATGTCAATACTGTGGAAATTACAAAGTCAGTTAGTCGGTGTGAGTGGGTCTTTTAAGTGAGGGAGAGAAAGAGCAGCAGGTGGAAAGTCCCAGGTAGTTCCCCAGACTTACCTGCTGACGTCACTCAGGTCCTAATATGTTGACACTGGCTCTCTCTGACGCCACCTTCTCTCTCTCTTACATACATATATATATATATATATATATATTTATATACCTGTAAATATAGTGTACAGTATATATATATATATATACTGTATATTAAGTGTATCTAACAAATATATTTGAGCTACTAAATGTTATTACTCTCAGCCGGGCTCTAACCACCGTCAGTCAGGATGACTGTTCAACTCTACCACGGCGTTTCACGCCGTGGTTTAAGACTGGCAAAGGTAGACTCAATGCTACCTAACAAAACAAGCAGCCGTAGAAGCAACAAGACTTCCCAGACAACAGTCATATCCAAGCTCCAGGATACCAACACTTACGGCAACATCACCACAGGACCAACCCACAACAACAACAACAACAACAACAACCCTTAATTCCCGTAAGCTCTGAGAATCGTTGAGTCTTTCCCTACACCTGGAAATAACCTAGTTTTAGAGTGAACAGATGGTCAAGACAGAGAGTGGAGAATACGTTAAAGTCAAAGTTGGGAACATGAGAGCAAGTAAGATTGTTGCGCACATACACACAACATTCACCTTTAGCTTAAAACTGAGGATAGATATAGTAAGAGGATACAGAGTAGGGTTTGCTGTCAGTTGCCTCAGGCAACTGGGTTTCGGTGAGGAAAAGAAGATCAGGTTTGTTGGAAGAGAGGTGGTGTTCAACAGAGTAGAAGTTAGAGGAAAGGCCACGAATGTTGCAGAAGTTAATAGTGACCGAAAACTGCCTATAGTTGGGAGGTCCGAGGTGTCATTCCTTAGTTGGTCATATAGTTACTGCAGGCTGCTATTTGGTGGTTAGCGGCTACCAGAACTGGACCTGTTCTCATTATTATTAATAAATAACATAAACTAAAGTGATGACTCACCTGTGATAGTGCCAGTGATGTTAACTTGTGAGGTGGGCAGCTTTTGATGTATAGTGATGGTACCCTTGACAGTTCCTGGACCAGATGATGTGGAAGCTAAGACACACTGTGCGCTGCGGCTCTGTGGGGATGTGGGATAGTTTGTTTAGTGGTGAGAGCTGTGTGTAGTGTTGGCCTCTTACCATCATATCAATACCTCTTTCTATAAATTATCCACTAATAGCTTGACGAGTGCCTGGGAGTTGATAGGGCAATACCCAGGGAAGGCCTCTCAGATAAGGAGTTACTAGAACTTCTCTTTCATTTGTCTGGCTTCCCTCACTGTTCCTGTTTGTGTCTCACCTACACAGAGAGTAATCCAGCTAGCTCTCACAAACACCTCCTCCTCCTATTCAGTTCACTGAACACTGCCACTTCACTGGCGACTTGAAACCCTGCCTCGAATTTCCATGAGAGGGGGGGGGGGGGGACCATAAAGGCCCCCATAATCAACCATCCTTCTCCAGACTCATCACATCAAAATACTTTGAACCACGGCGAGTGGTTCGCTACCTTCCCTCTTTTGAACACCACTTCTCCTCCAACAAACCTGATTTTCTTTCCCTCACCGAGACTACACACAACATGCACACAACACACAAAATCTGAAGTGACTAAGAGCATCCTGTATCCTCTTACTTTTTCTATCCTAGTTTCCAAGCCAAAGGTGGATATTGTGTTTATGTGCACAATAAACTCACTTGCTCTAAAGTTCCCGACTTTGACTCTTCTCAACTCTATGGCTCAAACTTTCCTGCCACTCTCAAACTAAATATTTCTGTGCTGTCTATCTATCCCCTAACTCTACTGACTATCCTAAATTCTTTGATTATCTAAACTCTAAAGTGGAACACATCTCATCTACCTCCCCTTTCTCTGAAATCTCCATCTTAGGATATTTTAATGATCACCACTACCAATGGTTCTCCTCTCATTTCATTGACCAACCTGGTGAACAAGCCTATATCTTTTCTATCCTAAATTACCTAGAGCAGTTAGTCCAGTACCCTACTCTTATCCCTGACCGCTTTAATCGGCCCAACATCCTTGACATCTTCACAAACTCCAGTCCTTCTGCTTCATCTGTAAACCTTTTTTCTCCACTGGGCTCCTCCGATCACAACCTTATCTCTGTTACCTGTCCTATCTCTCCAGTACGGCTTCCGATTCTCCCAGCCGGTGGCGCTTATATGGCACTTTGGCACTTTGGTGTTCCCGAATAGGAGGCTCTTCAGTACTACTTCTTAGATTTCATAAGAACATAAGAACATAAGAAAATGAGTCTGCAAAAAGCCGATCGGCCCATACAAGGCAGATCCCTGTCACACCCAACCCCAATTACAAGGCCCAATTATAGGCCCAACTCACTAATACCTTGAGTACTGCCCCCACCAAAATGGTCAGGGCTTAACACAAGATTACGGGGGTCTGGTGAGCGCCGATTGGCCCACACCTGGTAGATTCCCCTCACACCCAACCCATCTCGTCCATATGCCTATCTAATTTTATCTTAAAGCTCCCCATCATTCTTGATCCCACTATATCACTTGGTAGCCTATTCCACCCATCTATAACTCTGTGGAATGAGTCTTGATTCCTTGAAGTGTTCTGAGCACATTACTGAGGTAATAATATCGGGCATGGAGGCATACATTCCATTTTCTTTCTCTCAGTAATGCAACAAAAAAAATTGTTTATTAACGCTTTTTCTACTGCTGTCCACAATATGGAGGAAGCATTATACAATACCATTGCCTGCAAACTCAAGAATCTCATACTCTGCCCGAAATCAAGCAAAACCTGTTCTTTGACTCGCTAAAAACACTTTCATCGATAATAAATGTTCTGAACTTTCCAACTCAAGATCATCCCGAACTTACATTTAACCAAAAACCTCTCCAACAATTTGATTTGCTTCACTTTCTCTCTTCTTTTCCACTGTGAAGGCACGACTGTCACATCCTTCTCTGACAAAGCTGAACTCTTCGCTAAAACTTTTGATAGAAACTTCACCTTGGATGATTCCAGTGCTATTCTCTCTCTCTCCAACCCCTTTATATCTTACTTATTCCTAATATCATAATCTCTTCTTAGGATGTAGTTTCTGCCCTTTCTGGGCTTAATACTAAGAAGGCATAAGGACTATATTATTGTGCTCAAAAACTGCTCTTCCGTGCTGATTCCCTGCCTAGGCAAACTATTTCATCTCAGTTTTCCCTCGAACTTCTTTCCTTCTTGCTGGAAGTTTACTCTCATTCAATTTGTCCCGAAGAAGGGTGACCGTTCTCAACCCTCCAACCACCGTCCCATTGCTCTCATTTCTTGCATCTCTAAAAGTTTTTGATACTAATATTAATTGAAAACCAATTCAGCATTTGTTTTCCCATAATCTACTTCCAGATCACCAGTATAGTTTCCTTACGGGGCTGCTCAACTGGTGATCTTTCTTATCTTACTAACTCTTGGTCATCCTCCTTTCGGGACTTTGGTGAGACTATTTATATTGTGCTAAACATATCGAGAGCCTTTGATAGAGTCTGGTAAAAAATTATAATTTCTAAACTACATTCCTTTGGTTTCTATCCCTCCATCTGTGCTTTTATCTCTAATTCCCTTTCTGGCCACTCCATAGCTGCAGTTGTTGACGGCCATCTCCCCATTCCTCATCCTCTCAACTCAATTGTTCCTCAGGGCTCTGTCCTATCTCCTGTTCACTTTATAATATTCATTAATGATCTCTGAAATGTACCTCTAGTCCTATCCACTGAGGACTCTACCGTACAGTATTCAACTAGTTTTCCAAAACGACTCATCATGCAGTTGTTCTAAAACATGCAAAACCTAATTGCTACATTGTGTTATGCGAGTGCTACATTTTGCTATGCTGTGTTATGCAGTGATATGTTATATGCTGTGTTATAGTTTTTGTTTACATGGCATGGTATAGGCTACTGTGTTATATGGTACTATGAACTGTTGATTGATAACGTGTATAAAACCTGTAACATTGAGAACCCCCTCTGCCTTGACTCACCACATTGGGTAGTCCATTGTCCATCTCTGGGCGGGTGTACCAGACCGCCAGACCCGCCGTCAGGGCACCTATACCCAGGAACACCACCGCCGCAGCCACGTACGCCACACACTTACCCATTATCACGGAGTAGGCTCACTTAAGGTCTGGAAAGAGAGAATGTTTATGTTAAAAGAGATTGTGGCATTGGTTAAATCTTGTATTCTTCCTGCCTATCTCACCCTCTCTCAACTGTGAGCCATACATGAGGAAAGTGTTATTTTTGCAGCATTTGTTGAGATAGTAAATGGAATTATGGCATCCATGTATGCAGTATATGTCTTCAACCTCGGGGCTGTAGGCTTATCAGTAGCCTGTAACTCTCATACAGATCTGAGATTATCAAATATATAGTAGTACTGAAACGTATGAGATATAGTAGGTACAAGTTAAATAGTACTGTATAAATCAAAATGGTACAGTTAAATGGATTGAAGATAATATAAACGTAGCAAATACAAACAATCACCTGGCCGGTAACTTACATGTCATAATGTAACAAAATCTACGTTATAAATCCGAGAGTTGTAGGAAAAGTATATGAGATAAATCAAATACAAGTCCATGGAGATCACAATGATACGTATACAGACTGCCTAATAAGTGATGTCTCGGCTCCAAGTATATTTTGATCAATAATTGGTATCAGCAATATCTATGCTTGATTTATTAATTTCGAGCGAGATATTTCAATAACGGCGGATCCCCAGATTGGCCGTGGTGATTGCACCTAAACACTTACAAAAGTTATACAAACATATTCCTACACTTACCCACCCTATTCAACATCTGACAGGCATTAATACAGCACAGAACGAGCCAAACGTAATGACAGTTGAAACATGACTTATTAGCACCACTGTACAGTTGTCTGAAGATAATATGATACTATAAACCCTAGCTGAGAACTTCCGGCGGCCATTTCCCAACACAGATCTAAGTCATACTTTACAGCTTCCGGTCACGTCACATCAACAATACAACAACCCAACCAGTAAACCATCCCAACCAGTAAGTCTCAACCAGGCTAGGTTAGGTTAAGTTAGGCTAGGTTAGGTCAACTTAATTTGGTTAGGTTAGGTTAAGTTAAATTTTAAGACCTTTCGCCCCATTTATTTGTCACTTTTTAGACCTTTCGTGTATTTATGGAGGAACCAACCTTCGGCCGGGACACTTTCTACCATAATATGTACACATTTATCTACAAATGGGTCATGGGGGCATTATTTTAAAGCTTGATAGAGGTCTAGGGAGAACACAAAATAGTATATAATATACAAATGAACGATACCCTCCCTTTTGGCTCAGCTGACGGTAAATTGAATTCCTTAGCAACTTATTTATCGATACCTAATGAACAAATGTGAACCTACTGTACTCCCTACGTCATATTAATGGGTAGTACTTGGTTTTGGGGCTATATATTCATTATTTATTTATTTTTGAGTTTCCTCGTTAGACCTCCGTCAAGCTTAGAAAAACACCCCCTAGACTCCTTTCAAGATATATCCGTATCAGTAGGGTTCCTTTCAAGATATATCCGTAGTCTTTCCACAGTAGGGTAAAACAAAACACCCCCTAGACTCCTTTCAAGATATATCCGTAGTCTTTCCACAGTAGGGTAAAACAAAACACCCCCTAGACTCCTTTCAAGATATATCCGTAGTCTTCCACAGTAGGGTAAAACAAACCCCCTAGACTCCTTTCAAGATATATCCGTAGTCTTTCCACAGTAGGGTAAAACAAAACACCCCCTAGACTCCTTTCAAGATATATCCGTAGTCTTTCCACAGTAGGGTAAAACAAAACACCCCCTAGACTCCTTTCAAGATATATCCGTAGTCTTTCCACAGTAGGGTAAAACAAAACACCCCCTAGACTCCTTTCAAGATATATCCGTAGTCTTTCCACAGTAGGGTAAAACAAACACCCCCTAGACTCCTTTCAAGATATATCCGTAGTCTTTCCACAGTAGGGTAAAACAAAAACACCCCTAGACTCCTTTCAAGATATATCCGTAGTCTTTCCACAGTAGGGTAAAACAAAACACCCCCTAGACTCCTTTCAAGATATATCCGTAGTCTTTCCACAGTAGGTAAAACAAAACACCCCCTATACTCCTTTCAAGATATATCCGTAGTCTTTCCACAGTAGGGTAAACAAAAACACCCCCTAGACTCCTTTCAAGATATATCCGTAGTCTTTCCACAGTAGGGTAAAACAAAACACCCCCTAGACTCCTTTCAAGATATATCCGTAGTCTTTCCACAGTAGGGTAAAACAAAACACCCCTAGACTCCTTTCAAGATATATCCGTAGTCTTTCCACAGTAGGGTAAAACAAAACACCCCCTAGACTCCTTTCAAGATATATCCGTAGTCTTTCCACAGTAGGGTAAAACAAAACACCTAGACTCCTTTCAAGATATATCCGTAGTCTTTCCACAGTAGGGTAAAACAAAACACCCCCTAGACTCCTTTCAAGATATCCGTAGTCTTTCCACAGTAGGGTAAAACAAAACACCCCCTAGACTCCTTTCAAGATATATCCGTAGTCTTTCCACAGTAGGGTAAAACAAAACACCCCCTAGACTCCTTTCAAGAATATCCGTAGTCTTTCACAGTAGGGTAAAACAAAACACCCCTAGACTCCTTTCAAGATATATCCGTAGTCTTTCCACAGTAGGGTAAACAA
This sequence comes from Paralithodes platypus, assembly GCA_032716605.1. Classification (NCBI taxonomy): domain Eukaryota; kingdom Metazoa; phylum Arthropoda; class Malacostraca; order Decapoda; family Lithodidae; genus Paralithodes; species Paralithodes platypus. The sequence continues at coordinate 36,404,561 of CM064581.1, forward strand.
AACACCCCCTAGACTCCTTTCAAGATATATCCGTAGTCTTTCCACAGTAGGGTAAAACAAAACACCCCCTAGATCCTTTCAAGATATATCCGTAGTCTTCCACAGTAGGGTAAAACAAAACACCCCCTAGACTCCTTTCAAGATATATCCGTAGTCTTTCCACAGTAGGGTAAAAACAAAACACCCCCTAGACTCCTTTCAAGATATATCCGTAGTCTTTCCACAGTAGGGTAAAACAAAACACCCCCTAGACTCCTTTCAAGATATATCCGTAGTCTTTCCACAGTAGGGTAAAACAAAACACCCCCTAGACTCCTTTCAAGATATATCCGTAGTCTTTCCACAGTAGGGTAAAACAAAACACCCCCTAGACTCCTTTCAAGATATATCCGTAGTCTTTCCACAGTAGGGTAAAACAAAAACACCCCCTAGACTCCTTTCAAGATATATCCGTAGTCTTTCCACAGTAGGGTAAAACAAAACACCCCCTAGACTCCTTTCAAGATATATCCGTAGTCTTTCCACAGTAGGGTAAAACAAAACACCCCCTAGACTCCTTTCAAGATATATCCGTAGTCTTTCCACAGTAGGGTAAAACAAAACACCCCCTAGACTCCTTTCAAGATATATCCGTAGTCTTTCCACAGTAGGGTAAAACAAAACACCCCCTAGACTCCTTTCAAGATATATCCGTAGTCTTTCCACAGTAGGGTAAAACAAAACACCCCCTAGACTCCTTTCAAGATATATCCGTAGTCTTTCCACAGTAGGGTAAAACAAAACACCCCCTAGACTCCTTTCAAGATATATCCGTAGTCTTTCCACAGTAGGGTAAAACAAAACACCCCCTAGACTCCTTTCAAGATATATCCGTAGTCTTTCCACAGTAGGGTAAAACAAAACACCCCCTAGACTCCTTTCAAGATATATCCGTAGTCTTTCCACAGTAGGGTAAAACAAAACACCCCCTAGACTCCTTTCAAGATATATCCGTAGTCTTTCCACAGTAGGGTAAAACAAAACACCCCCTAGACTCCTTTCAAGATATATCCGTAGTCTTTCCACAGTAGGGTAAAACAAAACACCCCCTAGACTCCTTTCAAGATATATCCGTAGTCTTTCCACAGTAGGGTAAAACAAAACACCCCCTAGACTCCTTTCAAGATATATCCGTAGTCTTTCCACAGTAGGGTAAAACAAAAACACCCCCTAGACTCCTTTCAAGATATATCCGTAGTCTTTCCACAGTAGGGTAAAACAAAACACCCCCTAGACTCCTTTCAAGATATATCCGTAGTCTTTCCACAGTAGGGTAAAACAAAACACCCCCTAGACTCCTTTCAAGATATATCCGTAGTCTTTCCACAGTAGGGTAAAACAAAACACCCCCTAGACTCCTTTCAAGATATATCCGTAGTCTTTCCACAGTAGGGTAAAACAAAACACCCCCTAGACTCCTTTCAAGATATATCCGTAGTCTTTCCACAGTAGGGTAAAACAAAACACCCCCTAGACTCCTTTCAAGATATATCCGTAGTCTTTCCACAGTAGGGTAAAACAAAACACCCCCTAGACTCCTTTCAAGATATATCCGTAGTCTTTCCACAGTAGGGTAAAACAAAACACCCCCTAGACTCCTTTCAAGATATATCCGTAGTCTTTCCACAGTAGGGTAAAACAAAACACCCCCTAGACTCCTTTCAAGATATATCCGTAGTCTTTCCACAGTAGGGTAAAACAAAACACCCCCTAGACTCCTTTCAAGATATATCCGTAGTCTTTCCTCAGTAGGGTAAAACAAAACACCCCCTAGACTCCTTTCAAGATATATCCGTAGTCTTTCCACAGTAGGGTAAAACAAAACACCCCCTAGACTCCTTTCAAGATATATCCGTAGTCTTTCCACAGTAGGGTAAAACAAAACAAACTTTATTTGTATTTAACATGTGTGATGCACATAAATAAAAGGGGATGTGTCGGATGGTTGAAAGCCACAGTTGCTCGCGCGTTTGGGGCTAGCAACACGTATTATGAAAAACATGTATCCTCCTTCATTCACTCAACCCCACAATTTGCCGGAGGATAACAAGTTTTTCACAATACGTAGACGGAGGTCTTTTATAAAAAACAAAAACATATATTTGTACTACGGCCGAAGGCCGGTTCATCCTAAAATTAGAGGCTTGCTATCGCTCGCCAGGAAAAAATCGACACCTAAATGGCACGGAAGGTCTTGATATTGACAAAGAAATGGATCAAAAGGTCTCAAAATCGCCAAACTAATAGAACAAACTTCTTTAAATCTCAAAACAAATATGCTAATCATGAGGGCGAAGGAGGTCTAGAACAAGCGAGTACTACCCCCCTAAGGCCAAGTTTCAATAGGCTACATAACTAGGCATTTCGCTACAACATTCACAATAATCCAGATACGGACATGACAATTTACCATCAGTTGGAAATATACCGACTAGTATACAGACACATTAACCCCTTCTGTACCGACGACGTATTTTGTATATTAGTCTAAGGGCATTTAGACGATTTTGTGCAGTTTAAGAAGGATCTGTGGTAGTGAAAATGGTTAGGCGAGATAGTTCAAAACCTATTAATTGCTGGAGGCCCTTTTTAAACTGAATAAAATCGCCTAGTAGCAGTCAGAATCAAATTAAAATGAAGGCACCGGTACTGAAGGGGTTAACCAGTATATACAGCATGTACAGGTATGTCTTAGGGAGGGGAGGGGGATATTTATTGGCTTATTTGTTTATCTTTTTATTATTTTTTATTGTTCTCCCTTTACCTCCATCAAGCTGTAAACAAGTAAAGATAAAATTGTACATTTTTCGGTAGAAAAATGTCCAGGTCGAAAGGCCGGTTACTTTTAAAATCACAGGCTCGCTATCGCTCGCCAGGAAATAATCGACACGTAAATGGCGCGGAAGGTCTTAATATGGACAAAAAAATTGGGTGAAGGTGTTAAAATCGCCAAACTAATGGGCCAAACTTCTTAAAACCAGAAAACTAAAGTGGCTAAGCATGAGGGAGAAGGAGGTCCATAAAAAGCAACCCTGCCCCCATAATGGAGATCCAGTAGCGTTTACCCCTTTGATTCCTCGAGCCATTCCTTAAGGGGGGTCACCTGCTTTTGTTCTCTCCTTTTCTCTCTTTCTCTGGCTTGATTCCATTCGGCCCCATTCAGCCTACTGTTTTAAGACGTTTATCCCCATGTAGGTGTTGATTTCTTCCTGGCGAGCGATAACGATATCCGGCTTCGACAGAGACATTTTTCTATCGAAACATTTATAAATTTAGCCTGCTGTCAATTTTGTTTTTTAAATATGCTGACTCGCTACCACTCGCCAGGAAAAAATTGACACCTGATTGGGGATAAAAGTCTTAAAACAGTAGGCTGAATGGGGCCGAATGGATGCAACCCAGAGAGAGAGGGAGCGAGAGAGAGAGAGCAAAACAAGTAACGAGGTGGACCCCCTTAAGCTGTATAATATCGTCTGGTGTTTGCAAGAATATAATATATAAACACCCGCCACGCTGCTGGAGGGGTTAAGTATAATGTGTGGCCTTGGGACAGGACTTTTGGCGGCAACTGTACATTCCACATCACTGCCCTCTACTTAAAATAAAACTGCAAGTGCGCGAAAATAATGCTCCGTCAATGTTTGGTCTGCATGTCACACAAAATAATGCTAGTCAATGTTTGGTCTGCAGGTCACACAAATAATGCTCCGTCAATGATTGGTCTGCATGTCACACAAAATAATGCTCTGTCAATGTTTGGTCTGCAGGTCACAAAATAATGCTCCGTCAATGTTTGGTCTGCATGTCACACAAAATAATGCTCCGTCAATGTTTGGTCTGCATGTCACACAAATAATGCTCCGTCAATGTTTGGTCTGGATGTCACACAAAATAATGCTCCGTCAATGTTTGGTCTGCATGTCACAAATAATGCTGTCAATGTTTGGTCTGCATGTCACACAAAATAATGCTCCGTCAATGTTTGGTCTGCATGTCACACAAATAATGCTCCGTCAATGTTTGGTCTGCATGTCACACAAAATAATGCTCCGTCAATGTTTGGTCTGCATGTCACACAAAATAATGCTCAGTCAATGTTTGGTCTGCATGTCACACAAAATAATGCTCAGTCAATGTTTGGTCTGCATGTCACACAAAATAATGCTCCGTCAATGTTTGGTCTGCAGGTCACACAAAATAATGCTCAGTCAATGTTTGGTCTGCAGGTCACACAAATAATGCTCCGTCAATGTTTGGTCTGCATGTCACACAAAATAATGCTCCGTCAATGTTTGGTCTGCATGTCACACAAAATAATGCTCCGTCAATGTTTGGTCTGCATGTCACACAAAATAATGCTCCGTCAATGTTTGGTCTGCATGTCACACAAAATAATGCTCCGTCAATGTTTGGTCTGCATGTCACACAAATAATGCTCCGTCAATGTTTGGTCTGCATGTCACACAAATAATGCTCCGTCAATGTTTGGTCTGCATGTCACACAAAATAATGCTCCGTCAATGTTTGGTCTGCATGTCACACAAATAATGCTCCGTCAATGTTTGGTCTGCATGTCACACAAATAATGCTCCGTCAATGTTTGGTCTGCATGTCACACAAATAATGCTCCGTCAATGTTTGGTCTGCATGTCACACAAATAATGCTCCGTCAATGTTTGGTCTGCATGTCACACAAATAATGCTCCGTCAATGTTTGGTCTGCATGTCACACAAATAATGCTCCGTCAATGTTTGGTCTGCATGTCACACAAAATAATGCTCAGTCAATGTTTGGTCTGCATGTCACACAAAATAATGCTCCGTCAATGTTTGGTCTGCATGTCACACAAATAATGCTCCGTCAATGTTTGGTCTGCATGTCACACAAATAATGCTCCGTCAATGTTTGGTCTGCATGTCACACAAATAATGCTCCGTCAATGTTTGGTCTGCATGTCACACAAATAATGCTCCGTCAATATTTGGTCTGCATGTCACACAAATAATGCTCCGTCAATGTTTGGTCTGCATGTCACACAAAAGGAATGTTCTAGTTTCCGTGTATTAAGGGGGGTCACCTGCTTTACTTTTCACTCTCTCTGGGTTGTAGCCATTCGGCCCCATTTAGCATACTGTTTTAAGACGTTTATCCCCATCCAGGTGTTGATTCATACCTGGCGAGCGATAGCGAGCCACCATATTTTGGGTGAGTTAGACAGCTGTCTAAATTTGTACATTTTTCGATAGAAAAATTTCTCCGGCGAAGCCGGATTTCTCCATAAAATGCTGGCTCGCTATCGCTCGCCATGAAAAAATCGACACTTAGATGGGGATAAAGGTCTTAAAACAGTAGGCTGAATGGGGCCGAATGGATACAACAAAGAAAGAGAAAAAAGTAGGTCACCCCCCTTAAGGGGTGATGGGTCATTTTTCTGGTTCACCTTCTTCCTCATATTTAGTCCCATTAGTTTTGACATTTTAAGATGTTCGCTCCATTAGTTTGGCGAGCGATAGCGAGCCTGTAGTTTAGGAAGAACCAGCATTCGGCCGGGAAATTTTTCTACCAAAAAATTTATAAATTTATCTTTAAGGAGGGTCTTGGGTTTGTTGTTTTATAAGCTTGATGGAGGTCTAGGGAGGAAACTAAGTATATAAATCCGTCCATCCCCCCTTAACCCCTCCAACCTGGATGGGCTCTTGAACGCCCATAACAACCTCGGCCCGCGCAACCCGGAAGGGCTCTTGAATGCCCATTGCTTGCATGCGTGCTTTCGAATGCCGCGCGTACATTTTCGGTATCGTGAGACGGTAGGTGGCGCCACCAGGCGTAAACTACGCCACAGCAACAGTATCTACCCCGACGCCATCATGGACAGTACGCCAAATAGTGATTCCGCTGTGTCCGATACCGTGCTTCCTACGACGCCCTTGCTTGTTCGTCGCGCCTTACCCCGACGCCATCACCTAAATGTGTTATCTCCCGGAGGTATTGAGACGACATTGAGACTTTATGAGCGAGCTGATGCCAAGCATAATGTTGATGATGAAGTCAGTGACGACTCCAGTAATTATAAGTCGAGTGATTATGGCCATGAGAGTGATAAAGAAGAGCAATTCCTGGGATTTGCGAGAGAACATGACAGTGATGAGAGTGATGAAGGTGATGTACCAGTTGTTGAGGAAGCTGGTTTACCTAAAGACAGTGAACTTGAGAGAGTGAGCGAGTGGGAGAGTTCAAGGTCACTCACCAAATTTCGCTTAAGTGACACGACGCCAAGCCCTTCCCCAGGTAAATCGCCTTTCAAGCTACATTTGTATAAGCAGAAAATACTTGAGAAGGCGGCCGCGGCAGCTAGGGAACAAGCAAAACTACTTGGTGAGGATGAGGCTGTGAGTGAGGGTCAGCGTGGTGACCCTTCTCGTCCGCCATTGTCTCCCTTATCTACCCACGCCACCCAAGATGACCCGGATGCCCCGCATTCTTCCCCACCACCCCCACCATTGCCAAGGGTTGAGGACCCCACACTTTCGGCCTATTTGCCTCCTAGGTCCCCCGACAGGAGACATACTGCTGCCGAAAAGGGGAAAGGTAGGAAATATACCAAGAAAATTAAGAAAAGTAAGAGAGTTTTGTTCGAGGCTCCCGCGGCGTCCACCCCGGCCGGCCCCAGCCATACGTCCCCGCAACTTTCCCCACGGTCCTCCCCACCTCTCCCGCCTTCAACATGTCTTCCTGAAGAAGTCTTTGAGCTCGCATCACCAATACCTGGGCCTAGTGACAGTGAAACATTGCTTTCTGTCACTCGTCGCAGGCCAAGGAGCCCGGGACCTCGGGGGGACACAGCCTCACCTGCCACTCCTTCCCCACCTCGCCCACCCGCACGCCGCCCACGCATCACTGGTTCCCCGCCAGATTATGTGGGGGCCACTGATGATGAAGGGCACCTCTCTCAAGACTCTGGCCATGATTACATAGGTCCACCGTCAGGGCAAGATGACCACTCTGACGATGACTATATGGACATAGACGACCCTCGACCCATCCGCTTGGCCCGGCGTCGTGCTGCCCGTCGTGCTGCCCGTCGTGCTGCCCACCGCCCTGGCCGCCGCCCTCGCCGCCCTAGGGCGCGCGCCTCCCGAGTTGGCCGTGGGCGTGCTGGGCCACCAGCTGGAGCTCCTCGTCAGCGTAGACAAGACCCATTCTACGTTTTTCAGTGGCAAGACGTAGTTGATGAGGATGCATACAACCCTGATGTGCCAGCTTTTGATGAGGTACTGGAGGGTTCAGGCGTTACCCCCAATTTTCCTGCAGGCCCCAATGCTCCACCACACGAACTGTTTGAGGCCTTCTTTGATGAGGAGGTGGTAGGCTATGTTGTCAAAGAGACAAATAAGCAGCACCAATTCCAGGTCCACTTTTTGGGAAAGGTGACCAAGGGCCACATGAGGCAGTGGACCCCAGTGACTCATAAAGAGTTCATGGTGTTCCTGGCACTCACCATGCTAATGCCTCATGTCAAGAAGCATAGGTTGCCTGACTATTGGATCACCAATGATCTGATATCCACCCCTGCCTTCGGGAAATATATGTCTCGCGACCGGTACCTTGATATCCTCGCAGCGCTCCATCTTGTCACCAACCTTGACGTCCACCTCCCAGACAAGCTGTGGAAGATTAGGACGTTGTATGAGATGATGCGAGAACGCTTCACCTCCTACTTCAAGCCCTTCCGCAAGGTCGTCATTGACGAGTCTCTTGTGCTGTTCCGGGGAAAACTCAGCTTCCGGCAGTACATCCCCTCAAAAAGACATCGCTTTGGCATAAAATTCTTTGTGCTGTGCGACTGCCAAACTGGCTATGTCCTGGACTTCCTGGTCTACAGCGGGAAGGAAGGGGACTTGCTTGTGGACCCCCTCATTGGCTTTGGCGGAGCAGTGGTGCAAGCCATGATGGACCGCTACTTTCATAAGAATCACGTCCTCTACACGGACAATTATTACACGTCCCCCACTCTCTCACAGTACCTGCATGAGCGCAAGACGGGGACTGTAGGCACAGTACGAGGGAAAAGGAAGGGCATGCCACCTTTCCCTCCAAAGACCAAAAAAGGTGATGTGTTCAAGAAGAAGTCGGGGCCCATTCTGGCTATCCACTGGCACGACCAGCGGAAGGTCAACCTCCTGACCACCATCCACAAGGGGGAAATGGTGGAGACTGGCAAGGTGGATCGCCGCACCCAGGCCAGGGTGACCAAGCCCGATGCTGTCCTGGACTACAACATCAACATGAGGCTGGTGGACAAGTCCGACATGCAGATAGGCTTCATTGACTGCCTGCGTACCTTGTGCAGATGGTACAAAAAGTTCTTTCTGCATATGGTGGACATGTCAGTTCTGAATGCCTACAACATATACAAGCTTCGGAATGTGAACACACCCATGAAGTTCAATAGCCTGCGGAGGTTCCAAAAGCAGGTGTTGACGGAGCTCCTGGAGAAGTATGCTATTCCACAGAGGGCAGTGGCACATCCTGGGCCCGCCGTTATTGACCGCTTGCAGTCTGCTCAATACTTGATTAGGCACAGGCTTGGTTCCCTGCCTCAGAATGAATCCGGAAGAACACAGCAGAAGCGGTGCCATGTCTGCTACAACAGCAGGGTGAAGCCGAGGTCAGGTAAAAAGTCAACCCTGGAGTGTGTGGAGTGCAAGGTGGCACTCTGTGCTGTAGATTGCTTCTTTGATTACCACTCCAAGCTGGAGTTCTAATAATCATACTGAAATTGCCAAATAAAATGACAATATGTACACTATAATTATATATAGGCAAAAAGTGGAAGAAAACCAATGTATTGTAATACAAAAGTCATGTATTATGAGAACATTGATACAAATACAATTACACCATAATAATATGTGAAAGTGACACATATGTACAGTATATACCAAGTGCCATTCATATGATTAGAACCTATAGAAATATATAAATCAGTGAAAAAAGACACAATAAATTGTATATAAAAAGTTTACAAATCATATAACTAAGTGAAAGTGACACAAGACCTAATATTTGATGGCCAAAGTATAATAAACACCTGTGATAACAAATAATCAGTGCCTAATACAACAATAACCTACCTCAATTACTAATAAAATGTACGGTATCGAGTGAAAATGAGCATTATCAGTGACAGTGACACTCTCTAAAGCATATTTGTCAAAGTGAAAGTGACACAAGACCTAATATTTGATGGCCAAAGTATAATAAACACCTGTGATAACGAATAATCAGTGCCTAATACAACAATAACCTACCTCAATTACTAATAAAATGTACGGTATCGAGTGAAAATGAGCATTATCAGTGACAGTGACACTCTCTAAAGCATATTTGTCAAAGTGAAAGTGACACAAGACCTAATATTTGATGGCCAAAGTATAATAAACACCTGTGATAACGAATAATCAGTGCCTAATACAACAATAAGCTACCTCAATTACTAATAAAATGTACGGTATCGAGTGAAAATTAGCAATATCAGTGACAGTGATACCCTAATAAACATATTTTATATAATTGGCCTCAAAATAACTGGAAAATATCAAATAAACATCACATTCTCAATATCAAACACTAAAATCGTCTAAGGGAGATAAATACTTTGGCGCGGCGAGCGGCTAGGTGCGTCGTAGCCATGGCCGGGGCGACGCGTCCAAACGCGGGAAGAATTTGCCGCCGAAAAGCACTCGTCTTCCCGCGCTCACCATTATGCAACCAGAGGGGCTAGAGACCTCTACTCAACGCCATTCGACAGAGGAAGGTTTGTGAAACATTATTCTTTTTTATTCACAACATTACATGACATATTCATTGACTTACAGAGTAGTTAACATAGGCCAAAGATCGTCAAAACACCCGGTACCGGAGCACAGTCGTAAGCTATAGCCCCCGGGGCTGGAGGGTTAATGTTCTGGCTATGTAGCCTACTGTGTATAAGCGAAGTGGTAGAAGTGCAAAGTGACTGAGGTGAAGTGGTTGTGAGGTGAAGTGATTGGGAAGTGAAGTGTATGACAAAGTGACTAAGGTGAAGTGGTTGTGAGGTGAAGTGGTCAGAGGGTGAAATGATTGAGGCGAAGTAATCATGAAGCGAAGTGACCTGATCCCCACTTGACCCATTGTGTCTCTCGGCCGGAACTTGTGAAACTAAACCACTAAAACAACTCTTACAAGTTGTATAAAAACCTATTATGAAAGTCAAAAGTTATATAATAAAGGTAAAACAAACAAACAAACAAAATCAGTCGATAAGTACACAATATAGAAACGTACATATGGATGGAAAGGAATAGGCAAATGTAGACATAGAATACACACATACACACGTACATGGATATCATAACAATCATCATTATCTCTCTTGTCATCATTATTAAAATGTAATTTACAATATCATCATCATCATGTAGCTAGATCCCCAAATATCACAAAAGGCAAAATGCTATATTAGTTAGTGTGGTGCCTGTATGTCCAGGAAATCCACCCATGACGACACCTACACCCGCCACAGAGTCTGCAGCCCCAAGAAGTACACCCGGAATAGCAGCCATCATTTTCAAGACAGAGAAGAATATAAAAGTCTACCCCCCACCGTTTTCTAGGATCCAGTAGGCAGCCCCACAGTCTGTCATACCTCACCTGCCTAACTCCCCCCTCTATCCACTCATAGTTGGCATCACCACACCATCTCCACCTCACCTGTCATCTGTCTACCTCTCCATATACATGGGCCAGCCAGACCAAGGTCAAAACAACATAACTCCCCCTCTCTACACTCAGGGGAGTGTAGTCCCCAAATCCAAGCCGAGTAGGAAGAGCAAGAAATCCACTTAATACCGATTGACAAGATTTTTTTTTTTTTGTGGCAAAATTTGCATATTAATTATAGTCTGGCGGCTTCTGAATTCAGCCACTTAAAAAACACATCCGTCCAGTTGCCGATCATTAAGTAAAGGTCGGGGGCTTATGGTAGGCAGCGCTTGGCTGCGGTGGTCATCTTACTTGAAGTCGTCTAGAGGTCCCGTCCTCACAGTCGTGGTCCGCCACCGCTGCATCCGTCCCGTGCGTCCCTTCGAAGGAGGTCCGTCTGGTCCGGTATAGAGTTTGAGGCCGCCCGGCAGTTAGCAGTGTATCCAGACACTGGTGGTTCATCTGGGAGGGTCTATAGAAACTTGTCTAATAACCCTTTGAACCTGTCTACCGGGCAACCTACTATGTCTCGCACTTCCTTGGGCAGCGAGTTGAAATTTGTTGGTCCATTGTGGTCTAGGCTGGACGCGAGGAGGGATCTCACTCGTTCTGGTGCCTGTGTTGGGAGGGATCTCCTCTCACACTTCCTTCCAGTCCGACCATTTTGTTTTTCCTGGAGTTCAATACCAGTTGAATCTGGAACCAGCTTCTCCAGGATTTTCCACACATAAATTGCGCAGTACCTGTCTCGCCTTCTCTGCTGAGAGTACAGCCCTAGCTTCTTGAGCCGGTCCCAGTAGCTAAGGTCCTTCATCCCCCGAATGTTTCTAGTGAAGGACCTCTGGACGGGCTCAAGATCTCGTATGTACCCCTTTTTGTGTGGCGACCATAGTTGACTACAGTAGTCAAGGAAGGGTTGTACCATAGACCTCCAGAGAGTTAGCATTGTTTCTTGTTCCCTGGAGTTGAACGTCCGTAGGATCCATCCGGCCATTCCCTTGGCTTTCTTGACAGCTGCAGAAATGTGCTGTTGAAATGTGGCATCGTCGGACAATTGCACACCTAGGCATCTCGCATGTGGCTTGGGGGTGATGTCGTGGCCGCCTGCAGTGAGTAGTTTGGTGGTGTCCTTGAGGGTTTGTTTCAGGCCACATCGTAACGCTTCAAACTTTTCTTCGTTGAAGGTCATGTTGTTTTCGTCTGCCCATTTGTAGATTTTGTCGAGGTCATCCTGGAGATTATGAATATCCTCTTCATTTCTGACGACACGACTTATGTTCGTATCGTCAGCAAAGGAAGAGATAACTGATTGACCAACTCCATCATCAATGTCCCCTATCAGTATAAGGAAGAGCAGAGGTCCTAATACTGATCCCTGGGGTACTCCACTAATGATGTGGGACTTTTCAGATGTGTGGCCCTTAACAGCAACAGTCTGCGTTCTTGCGGAGAGGAAACTGTGCAGCCACACACCTATTTTGCCTTGGATGCCGAGTTTCTTAATCTTGTGAAGGAGGATGCCGTGATCCACCTTGTCGAATGCTTTAGCAAAGTCTAGAAATACGACATCCACATTTTCTCCCTCTGCAAGCCTGTGGAGTAGACAGTCATGATGTGCCAGGAGCTTCGAAAGGCATGATCTGCCTTTCCGGAAGCCATGCTGGCTGGAGTTCATAAGGCCATTTTTCTCCAGGAATTTGACAAGCTTGTTCCTCAGGACTTTTTCAAATATCTTGATGAGGTGGGATGTTAGAGCTACCGGTCGATAGTTCTTCGCCAGGCTCTTTTCACCACCCTTGTAGACTGGAGTAATGATGGCCTGTTTTAGTGAGGATGGAATTGTGCCTGTGTCAATTGAGTGTCTCCAAAGCTTGCAGATAGGAGGAATCAGGGCATCACAGCATTTAACCCGTACAGCCCCAGCGACGCGCCTGACGCGTCGGCGATGTATGTAACGCACAGCCCCAGAGACGCGCCTGGCGCGTCACCCTAATTGCGCCGACCGTAACCTCAGGTGTAGCCACTCAAGAGGGCTCAGATTTGTATGGGAACTGTGTACGTATCCCACGCAACCGTGCCGATGGTTGAAAACTCTCAAAGTCCACGTGCGTGCGCGCAAAAACCTGTTTTTTTGGGATAATTGCCTTCAATTTTTTACTCTTATAAAATCCGTTTTCGGGGGCTCTGTAGGACCATTTTTTAAGCTTTTTGAGCGGTTTTTCGTGGTTTTTCCTTCATTCCTAACCCATTCGCTATTGTTTCTGGAATAAAACCATTTTTTGAAAACCGGCCGGGTTCTGGTGCGCAAACATTACAAAACTAGCCGGGGCTCCACGGGTTAATCAGCAGTATGGCTGGTACTCCGTCAGGACCAGCAGCTGCATTCGTTCTCAGTTCTTTGATGGCTTTTCGTAGGTCTGCCTCAGTCAGTTCAATATCACTTAGTCGAGTCGGTTGTGGAGTGTCTTCCGTGAAGAAAGCTTTGGGGTCCTGGATTGCAGTTGCTGGCCGTGGTGTGCTGAAGACATTCTCGTACTGTGTTCGCAGGATCCGACATACATCTTTGGGATCGTTTACAGCTTCACCATCCTCTGTTCTTAATGGCCCCACTTGCGTCTTAATTTTTGAGAAGCGCCTGCAGTAACTGTAAAAGAATTTGGGGTTCCGCTTGATGTTCAGTACTGCACGATCTTCCTCTCTTTGCTTTTGACGCTCATGGGATGCTTTAATTTGAGTTTCTATGCTTGCAATCTTGGTAGATAGTGCAAGCTTCCTCGTTTTGGTTTGGGTGTTATTGAGCTGTTTGTTGAGTGATGATCTTTTCTGCATTAGGATTTTTCGGTCCCTCGGGATTTTGAGGTGCAGAGCGTTGGAAGGTTTCCTCCTATGGGGAATGTGATGCTGACACTCCTTCAGTAGGGTGCTGAGGATGGTGTCAAGCATGGCATTTGGATCCTTGTCATGGAGGATCAGGTCCCAATTTGTCTGGGAGAGGGAAGTTTGGAGATTTACCCAGTCAATTGCTTCACTGAAGAAGTTCAAATTTGAGAATGGGTTTGTTGGTTTTGTTGGCGGAGTTACAGTTTCAGCTTGAGCCCCAGCCTTCCTGTACATAGTGTGTATAGTTACAAGGCTGTGGTCAGAGAATATTGTCTTCTCCACTGAGTAGTCGGCAACTATATCCTGGTTGTTAGTGAAGAGGAGGAAGTACTATTGACCTTTGTAACCTGTGGTGGGTGACCTCGGGTGAGGAGTTATCCAGCCTGGTACACAGGGGCTACTGCATATTGTCCACATTAACACAGTTTACCTCCCTGGTTAGATCGTCACAAATGTTCACTAACCCCAGGTTCCTGTTTACTGCTAGGTTGTAATACCCTGTACCCGCAAAAATCCCGCAACCACAAAACTACCCAAGTTGACATCTGGGATACCATAAAATAGTCGTTGGTGGCGAAGTCTAAGAAACCCACCACGTGACTATCACTTGGTTCTTTCAAGGAGACCTAAGGTTGTACGTCCGTGGTAGTACAGTGGGTTAGCACGCGAGTCTAGTAAAACCTATAGAGGTCCCTAACCAGGGTTCGAACCCGCGCCAGGCACCACCACTGGGCCTGGGGATTTTTCGGGAGGGTTAAATTTCTTTCACACCCAGCATTTCATAGGTTAACAGAGGCATCGGGTGTTAGGAAACTCACCCCAACAGTCTCGTCCTATCCGGGAATCGAACACTGGTCCTCTCAGTTGTGAACCAAACGCTCTACCATAAGTTGCTGAGCGAAATTTTCCAGGAAAAGCAGTTTGTGTTACACCGCTTTAAAACTTCACTCCCTACTGGTTCTAGGACAATTGCCCCAGGGTAATAATTGGGCCAAGGAAATTTTGCTCCTGTATGACAGTTGTTCCCAGAAATATGACCATAAAGACCAAGTTGTGTAATAAAAACACTACCAAATTTCCACAACTGTCATGGAAGAGATACTATAAGTGGAGCTCAGCAGTGTTCTTTAGCGAGTCATAAACTATCTTAATATCTGACCTACTGTATATTGGCATAATCTGGTTCCAGCTAACTTGCCTTGACCTAATCTAACCTAAGCTACACTAATATAATTTATTGTATTGTAATCTAACCTAATCCAGGGGGTCTAGGGGGTGTTTTTCTAATTTTGATGGAGGTCTTGCGAGGAAACTAAACAAATAATGAATAAATAAATTACTAGACAAAAAAAAAAAAAAAAAAAAACAGCCACTAGCACCTTAAGAATACTGTCCTAAGACAGATCTGTGGGTAACCAGAGAATAAATAAATGTGTTTTGTCCCTTTGGTTTCTAGATGTCCTTCCTAAGCTGAATGGACTTGTGTAATGTCAAACAGAATATATGTTTGCCCCTTTCAGTACCAGAGCTACTTTTTGAGTCCTAAATATAACAATGCACCATCATGTTAGGTAAATGACGCCATTCTAATCTAAAAGCATATGACACCAGAAAGATGTAGCTAGTGTTTTAGAGTGTAAATTGAGGCTACGTTATATTATTACAATTATGGAGGTGTTGATTTTGTATGTGTAATTTTATTTGAATGGATCGGTCTGTCTAGTTGCATGTATGTATTTATGTTTATGTATGTATTTATGTCTATGACTGTATGTATGTATATATTATGCAGGTGTAAGTATGCATGCAAGTAGATAGGTATGCATGTGTATATGTATTTATATCTATGTACAGTATGTACTGTATGTATACAGGGTATCCGAAGAGGAAAAGTCATAACTTTGGGAAATTATAAAACCAAATATTCTAAGCCTAAAATGTTCTATAAGACATATTCCAAAACTCAACCAATATTGAGATATTGAATGTTGAAAATGGCATTTTCTTCAGTATTTCCCCATAAGGTAATAAACAGGAATGAATGGAGAATGCTTGTGAATAGATGAGTGAACACATGGTCATTTGGGGGAAGGGGTCGGGCGCAAGTTGGACTAGATAATAGTCCATCAGGCGCCTGGCCCGGGGAGACGGTTTATATGAAGGGTGAGCCTGGAAGTGTGGTGGATGGGCTTGTGGCTTTGGCTCCGCTGAATGTCTGCCTGCTGAGATCGGAACCTCTCCAGGTGGTCAGGGGCCGGGGGAGTGCTGGAGGGACCTTGGTGACCTTGGTGTCTCTGGGTCTTCTCCTGGATGACCTAGATGTGTGTGAATATGTATTTTGTTTTTGTGTGTTCATTGTTTTCTGTTGTGTGTTGTGTCATCCCTATTCTGGCTCTGTCTTGAGTCGGCCCTTCCCCCCCCAAAAAAAAAATACAAAAATAAATACAAAATAAATACATTAAAAAAAAAGGAAAAGTGAGAATTGGGCCTGAGTATATAGATAGATAGATAGATAGATTTCCCCATAATGCCTAGCTGTCCTAGTGCCTACCATACCTCCATCTAACTGCAATTACTTTACCATGTTAATATAATGATATTATTAAAGTAGAAACGCCCTCCGCCAATCACCGCGCCCCCTTTTATTTTTACTTGCATTTTACTTTTATTTTTTATTTTTACTTGCACAGCCAGCTGATTTTGACAGCTCACGGCTGCAACGTGCCACGCCACGCCCACCAGCCAATCAGCGGCCTCCATTATCGGAGCGCGAAGCTGGACTTCTTACTCCACCTCAGAAGTCACTCTCTTTCTCTGCCCAAAGAACTCCTTCTGATTATCCTTTGAGTAATACCTCGGTGCCAGCCCTGTACTCCCGTAAGCCGCCAAAAGAGGGTTATAATCAGCTTCCTGGGACTTATTTTGAAGAGAAGAGAGAGGAGGTGAAGCAAGAAAGAATCCAGAGCGATCGTGTCTCGGCGCGTGCCAGGCAGCCAATCACAGCGCGGGAGAGCAGGAGGCCTGAGTATAAAGGCTGCCGCGCGCTTCTTTCAACATGGAAGAATTCGTTAAACACCAACATTAACACCATCGACTTCTTCACCACCACCATCAACACCACCATCTCCTGCCTTCATCTTGCAGCCTCCCAGCCCCCTTCTTGGCAAGCCATACTGATCCAGCCCAATACTCAACTCACGCACGTTGGGTCAAGCCCCGACACTCTATTTGCTCTCACTTTTACCACTGTCTCTCCTACTTAACCAATAAAAACTTCCCTTCTTTCACCCTCACCCACCTTTTCTATATTCATTTGAATTGAATTTACTTTCACAAATACACAATAAAAACTAAAGTAAATTAAGCTCTTCATAAGAGAGTGCAATCTTCTCTAGACTCGGCAGTTGACAACCATGCCTTGCTGCCCTACTTTAGACCCTTACCATCCAAAATTGCCAGACCATCATTAAAACATTCTCCATTACCAAATTTTATATTCAAATTCACCCAGACTCATCTGATTCGTCCAGACTGGTAGAGGCGGTGGGGCATGCCGGCTCGTCCACAGCCCAACCTCTATGCCACTCTTGACCGATCAGAGCTTCTGAATCTCACTTCACCAAAATTAACTTTTACCACCCAAAATTATTTATCTTTTGCCTTACCACCCATTTTTATCTCCAACCCTTCTTGACGTGCCATACTGAAGCTCTCGAAAAATATGTCTCAATAATACCAACAGTCACAGCCCTCCCCTAAACCCCCAAACTAAAATCAACAACTCACGCAAGTTGGGTCAAGCCCCGACACTCTTTATCCTCCTACTTTGACACTTTCTCTCTTACTACACCAATAAAAACTTCCCTTCTTTCACCCTCACCCATCTTTTCTATATTAATTTGATTGATTGACTCCAGGGGTCACTCACCCCTCAGAGCCCACCGGGTTAACACACTGCAACCTACTTGCTTTCTCTCGCCCGGGCACAAAGGAGAACTAGGGACTCACCTTTCCAGTTACCTTGCCCTCACCTAAAGTCACAACCCAGACCACCCTGACCTCACCTCACTTTCGCCCACTCGGAGGATGCACCATCAGTATCCTGCCGCCTGTCGTCATGTTGCTAGTCTGCACACATACAGTCAAGCGCTTAAAGAGGGACGACAGAAAGTGGACGGAAGTGAGGACTTCCAGAAGAGCTACTGGCCAGCTCTGAGGTGGTAAAGCACAGTTCCAGACACAAACACACCTGATCCAGCAGACCAGAATATATTTGTTTAAGGACCCATACTGGGCCCGCATATCATAAAGAAAGAAAGAGAGAGTGGTTGACTAACCTGGTGGTTTCTATTAAAATTGATGTGTCCTTCTAGGACAAGACTAAAGAAAAAATAATTTAGACTCGCCTGAATAATTATATAAAGATGATGAGGTGTTATTAATTAATTATCTTTGTTAGCAACGGCGCCATGCCGAAAGAGTTATTATATAGGATCTGATAGGAGAGATTAAAGATTAAAAGAGTAAAAGTAAAGAGGGGAGGGAAATACTTTTGTTAATAAATGAGGCAACCAGTAAGTTAAAGAGGGAAACAGTTGTTTAGTTGCCTAATAGATTAGCTATAGCTAGGGAAGGACACTAGTCCATATGAATCATTCATTAAGTTGTGAAAAAGGAAACTGTGAAGGACACTAGTCCAATGTGAATTACGTTATTATTAAGTCTAAAAGAGCTATTCCGTGTATGCGTTTGAGGCACGGTTCATCTTTTGTTAGAACGATTATTGATTAAGGTGCAAGGTAACATAGCGTGTTTGTACTAGGGTTACTCGAGGGTAAATTCGGAAGGTGTCATTGAGGTAAAGATTGTAAACCTATATTGTGAAGTAACTGGGTGACGGAACCCAATAGTGTTATTGAGATAAATAATGCAAACCTATGTTGTGAAGTAACTGGGTGACGGAACCCAATAGTGTTATTGAGATAAATAATGCAAACCTATGTTGTGAAGTAACTGGGTGACGGAACCCAATAGTGTCCTTGAGATAAATAATGCAAACCTATGTTGTGAAGTAACTGGGTGACGGAACCCAATAGTGTTATTGAGATAAATAATGCAAACCTATGTTGTGAAGTAACTGGGTGACGGAACCCAATAGTGTCCTTGAGATAAATAATGCAAACCTATGTTGTGAAGTAACTGGGTGACGGAACCCAATAGTGTTATTGAGATAAAGATTGTAAACCTAGATTGTGAAGTAACTGGGTGGCGGAACCCAATAGTGTCCTTGAGATAAATAATGCAAACCTATGTTGTGAAGTAACTGGGTGACGGAACCCAATAGTGTCCTTGAGATAAATAATGCAAACCTATGTTGTGAAGTAACTGGGTAACGGAACCCAATAGTGTTATTGAGATAAATAATGCAAACCTATGTTGTGAAGTAACTGGGTGACGGAACCCAATAGTGTCCTTGAGATAAATAATGCAAACCTATTGTGAAGTAACTGGGTAACGGAAATATGTATTGAGATAGATAATGCAAACCTATGTTGTGAAGTAACTGGGTGACGGAACCCATGTATGAGATAGATTGTAACCTAGATTGTGAGTAACTGGGTGGCTATTATATGTGAGAGAGACCTGGTAATCTCATTCGGTGATTGGTACGATTTTATGTCATTGTGGAGGTACTTGTGTAGTAACGACGGTTGTGTCAAAGGAATAAATATATTCTATGTATTGAGGAGATAGATTATACAGTATGTGTTATAGCCTTGGTATTCTATGTATTGAGGAGATAGATTATACAGTATGTGTTATAGCCTTGGTATTCTATGTATTGAGGAGATAGATTATACAGTATGTGTTATAGCCTTGGTATTCTATGTATTGAGGAGATAGATTATACAGTATGTGTTATAGCCTTGGTATTAAGAAAGGATACAGAAGGCTCAGTAAACGTGGGAAAACCTAAAGAGTAGAGGAAAGAATATCCCTTTTGTGTTTGTTAGACAAAGAGCAAATGGTGCATTGGGCCCTGGTCTCAATAAAAGACACAGCAGGGTTTTGATTTAATTATTTAGGATTAATTACTAATAACGGGTCGTAGGATCGAAGCCGACTTGAGTCAATACCTGAATAGCGGGGATTCAGTTAGGGAGTAACGGGAACTCTAAGGGTCCAAAGTGCAACCTAGCATGAATCGACGTAATATTCAATCTGCGTCTTGAACTCATCTCGGCCCGAGCCAAGAACCTATTATTAGAGTAGTTAGGAAGTCTGTAAAATAAAATGTACGAACTTTTAAATAACTCGAATTATCCCCCGTAGTAGTACAGCTAGTAGCATAACAGATTTAGAAATAAATACTACAATTATAATTCTGTAAGTAACAAAATTATTATAGATATATTAGCTCAGCTTAGACCAGATGGAAACTATATAACATGGAAGAGTCCATTACAGTGATGCGGGGGAGGACCATAAAAACTTTTGTTATAGAAGATTTTATGCTTAGAATACCTTGTTTTAGAATTTCTCAAAGTTGTATATATATATATATATATATATATATATATATATATATATATATATATATATATATATATATATATATATACAGAGAGAGAGAGAGTGAGTGAGGGAGTGAGAGTGAGTACAAAAGAGAGAGCGAGGAAGAATATGAAATGCATACAGAGTGCGCGTGTGATTTTCATGTGTGTGTTAGAGCGAGAGGACATTCACCACAACCACAAAAGTCCAGCATCCTGAAGAGATAGTAATATTACACACCCTCACACAGAGTTGATGTCAGTGAGCTTTCCTAATTTTGTTCGCTCTCGCTCTCGCTCTCGCTCTCGCTCTCTCTCTCTCTCTCTCTCGATGGACACATTAATACAAGACTTACCATAAAGTGTGTTCATGCAGTTGCGAGTGTGGGTGTAGTCATAAATTTATAACGACATAAATTAAAATAATAAGTTTATTTCGTGCCGGCAGCCAATGAGGCTGAAAATACACACACTTAACCCACAGAACCCCAGCAACGACACGTTTGCATCGGCAATGTATGTAACGCTAAACCCCAGGGACACATAAGGTGCATCCTGGTTAATTACTCCGGTCCTATGGCACCTCGAGGGCTCAGATTTGTATGGGAACTGTGTAAGTATCCCACGCAACAATGCCGATGGTTGAAAACTCTCAAAGTCCAACCGCGTGAGTGCGCAAAAACCTTTTTTTGCCTACCCATTTCCCCATGTTAATTCCGACTTTCGGGCGCACCGTAGGACCCCTTAATGACCTAGGGGATCGTTTTTTTGTGGGTTTTCCTTAATTTGTAACCCATTCCTGGTGTTTTCAGGATTTTGTTTTTGTTCACAACCTGCTGGTCCTGGAGTGTACATTTATTATTAAATAGCTGGGGTTCAGTGGGTTAACCTAGATCTTATCCTAAGCAATCAGCAGGCCGATCCTGGCTGCCAATAAGATCGTCTATATACCTCTGAGGGAGTAGCACGACTGTGCTGGCAGGAGACTGGTCCGTCCAGAACTACCTTGCACGGCCATGGAAAGTTTTGAGAGAGAGAGAGGGAGAAGGAATCGAACCCCCGACACCAGAACCAGCACTCTCAATACAGTGACTAAACGCGCTCAGCTACCTTGACCGTAAATGTGTGTGTGTGTGTGTGTGTGTGTGTGTGTTAGAATTGATTAACTTTTGGTGAGGAATACAATATAACGGAGTATAAAATAAATCAAGCAATACAAGATTTACTGATAATAACGAGGCTGCTTGTAGTTACCCTAGCTAAGCTCTGTGAATGAGGGACATAATATCATAGCATGGAGACGTTTACTAATATCTCCGCTTATAAACATGAATGAAATTATGTTAAGGATTCCCCATGCAGCAAGAAACGCGATGACATGACATTCAGAACAGACCTAACGATATATACAATATAGGTTACAACATAGGCTGCTCATTCAAATACACGGTTGATCGGGAGTTGAGAACGAGATAGTTATCTAGGCAACTTGTATATGTTTGAACAGACTATGAAATAGTGATATTGTTAGGTAGTCCATTTCATAAGCTTTCTACTCCGTTCAATAAGAAATACCTCAAGTGAAAGAAAGGGCTTTCTGATGAGTCTCGATACCGAAATTGGGGTGAGGGCCTCGAAAACTTAAAAGTTTTTACATAGAATTATTTTCAACAGCTGTGTATAGAATGCAATATGTGAACATGCACATATAATAACTGATGAGATACGGTGAACCCAGTTAGATGTGAAGCGTCTCCACTCTCAGATTATGCACATGGATTTACAATATTTTCAACACTTTAGCTTGTATTAACTCAAATTTATGTGGCTATGTTGACAGCATGCTTGATTGGTGGCTGTATGGTTATAGGGAGGGGGTGTTAATGTTAGTGTGGACTGTACTGCATATAACACTGCTCACACGGATTGCACACATACTGTATTTGTCCTAGTAATGTATGGTTATAGGGAGGGGGTGTTAATGTTAGTGTGGACTGTACTGCATATAACACTGCTCACACGGATTGCACACATACTGTATTTGTCCTAGTAATGTATGGTTATAGGGAGGGGGTGTTAATGTTAGTGTGGACTGTACTGCATATAACACTGCTCACACGGATTGCACACATACTGTATTTGTCCAAGTAATGTATGGTTATAGGGAGGGGGTGTTAATGTTAGTGTGGACTGTACTGCATATAACACTGCTCACACGGATTGCACACATACTGTATTTGTCCTAGTAATGTATGATTATAGGGAGGGGGTGTTAATGTTAGTGTGGACTGTACTGCATATAACACTGCTCACACGGATTGCACACATACTGTATTTGTCCAAGTAATGTATGGTTATAGGGAGGGGGTGTTAATGTTAGTGTGGACTGTACTGCATATAACACTGCTCACACGGATTGCACACATACTGTATTTGTCCTAGTAATTATTCTAGTTGTGGATATTGTTGTTGTTGTTTTTTTTTGGGGGGAAGCAACGTTGATTTGTTATTGTATTGGGTAATATAGTGATGTGAAGGTTAGCAGATATATACAGTAGATAGTGATGTGAAGGTTAGCAGATATATACAGTAGATAGTGATGTGAAGGTTAGCAGATATATACAGTAGATAGTGATGTGAAGGTTAGCAGATATATACAGTAGATAGTGATGTGAAGGTTAGCAGATATATACAGTAGATAGTGATGTGAAGGTTAGCAGATATATACAGTAGATAGTGATGTGAAGGTTAGCAGATATATACAGTAGATAGTGATGTGAAGGTTAGCAGATATATACAGTAGATAGTGATGTGAAGGTTAGCAGATATATACAGTAGATAGTGATGTGAAGGTTAGCAGATATATACAGTAGATAGTGATGTGAAGGTTAGCAGATATATACAGTAGATAGTGATGTGAAGGTTAGCAGATATATACAGTAGATAGTGATGTGAAGGTTAGCAGATATATACAGTAGATAGTGATGTGAAGGTTAGCAGATATATACAGTAGATAGTGATGTGAAGGTTAGCAGATATATACAGTAGATAGTGATGTGAAGGTTAGCAGATATATACAGTAGATAGTGATGTGAAGGTTAGCAGATATATACAGTAGATAGTGATGTGAAGGTTAGCAGATATATACAGTAGATAGTGATGTGAAGGTTAGCAGATATATACAGTAGATAGTGATGTGAAGGTTAGCAGATATATACAGTAGATAGTGATGTGAAGGTTAGCAGATATATACAGTAGATAGTGATGTGAAGGTTAGCA